>LBNU01030680.1:174696-206862 GCA_014162995.1 Artemisia annua | reverse complement strand
AAAAATACCGACCTTTGGATTGTTATAGATATAAGAGGCGTTATCTTTTGGGGTTGGCCCAGGATTGGGGCAGTAACAGGGCGGAAATAGAGACATGAAAACTCAACGAAAACAAATGCCACTTAACGACGTATTATCTTGGATGTTATAAGTATGATTATATTAAGTTAATGGGAAATGATGCGGGGAAAATATGTATTCATACTGTAAGGACTGAGCTGTATTTTTTTAAAAAAATTTTACTATTTTGTATCCTTGTATGCTATCATTTTTGTTCCCTTTATTTATATACATCTTAATATTGAACAGTGTTACATAAACATGTTTCATTAAAGGACACCGTGCGTAATTATCTTGTGACTATAGACCTTGATCGTTCCCTCCATGCGAGAACATATTTACTATTACAATGATCATTTTTATGTTAATTCCATAAAGTTTAATATACATGATCATTATTTATTTATTCCATAAATGTACCATAACTTAATTCTAGTATCCACCATTTCCATTTGTCGGAATTGTCGTTATTCTTACAAAATGCATCAAAAAACTTTTTATATAAAATTCTAAGTCTAGCTACCTAGTCAAAAATGAACAACAGGATCGAAGGGTCATGCGGGGCTCATGCTCTCTTTACATGAAAAAGACGTACTAGTAGTAATAATTAATTTTGTAAGTTGTGACTAATCATTCCTTTAACATCAACCATCCAATTGAATCCTCGCATTTTAATCTCTACTTTTTTTTTATCCACTGTTTCAAAAATAGCTATTGTCGGCTGCTACTGCTAGTGGGTTTAGTGGACCTGAATACCATCCACTTTCTCATCCTCATCCAATTTGTCACATACAATTGCTCTGTCACTTCAAAACTGTTTGGATATTCTTGTTGCAAACAGAAATCTTTGACGAATCAATTGATAATGTGGAAGGGGTGGATTTGGAAAAGTATACAGAGGTACCATCTTTAATGGATCTGCAACTGTTCTTGCTGCGATTAAGCGGTTGGATCCTAGCTCAAATCAGGGGGCACCCGAGTTTTGGGCTGAAGTTGAGATGCTTTCAAAGTTGCGGCACTGTAATCTTGTCTCTTTATTTGGTTATTGTAATGATGAGAAAGAGATGATCCTAGTATATGAATATATGCCAAATGGAACACTTGAAGATCATCTTCATAAACTTGGTACACAACTTTCTTGGGTTCAACGACTCAACATCTGTATATGTGCTTGTCGCGGGTTGCACTATCTTCACACTGGTACAGGGATTGATTTTGGGGTCATTCATCGTGATGTCAAGACCTCAAATATTTTGTTACAGGAATCCTGGGCAGCAAAAATTTCAGATTTCGGGTTGTCCAAGATAGGCCCCACAAATCAGCCTATAACTTACGTCAACACACTTGTGAAAGGCACTTTTGGGTATTTTGATCCCGATTATTACGCAACTGGAAATCTAACAAGGAAGTCTGATGTATATGCTTTTGGAGTGGTATTGTTAGAAGTGCTCTGTCGTAAGCGTGCAATATTTAATATTAATGGTGAAGCAATGAATTTGGCAAATTGGGCTCAAGAATCTATCAAAAAAGGCAGTTTAAAGAATATAATAGATTTTGATATAAGGGGTCAGGTATCCCCAAAATGTTCGAAGGAGTTCGTTCGAATTGCAGAGAGATGCTTACACAGCAGTCCGAAGAAGCGTTCTACCATGGCTGAGGTTTTGTCCAGTCTCGAGTCTATACTGAGCTTGCAAGAGAAATTCAATAATTCAGTGCAACCTGCAGGCAGAACAATACTCTTTAGAATGGTTAATATGCTTCCATTTCCCTCCAACGGAGAGAACACTGGTATTTCAAGCTCCTCTATAATATTTGCACATATTTATTATAAAATGTGTGTGCATCCATCATGTCATAAATTAAGTAGACCATCAATGATAATACAGAAATCTAAGGGTGTTTTTAGTTGGTGAAAAATACCCGATTTTTCCTAGAAATTCTTCATTAAAAACTGAAAACCCGTTTAATTAGTCTCAAATTTTTGAGAAAATTTTCTAAATGAATGAAAATCTCATTTTTGAAAATTTAACTAGAATTTTGAAAAGAGCTATTTACTCTTTCCTATATTTTTTCTTTCATTTTTCTACATTTCTGCCATTTGTCGTTTTCAGAAAAAATATCATCTAAATGCATTTTCTAAAATTTTAACTTTTCTTTGGAGATAAAAACCCCTTCTTTTCTCTAGAAGAATTAAAATAAAGAATTAAATAAATTTTTCCACAACTAAAACACCCTAACTATGCCTCTAACTTGTTTCCATAGCTTCATTGTTCTTATCTCAAGCCCGATCCATGATAATTCTCTTTGTTGAGTCACAATTAACTACTTGCACATTTCTTCCTATTTCAGTTATCACCTCAAATATTCTTTTCTCCCGATTAAATGATCTCACGGCATGTGCACTAGCTTTTAAGTTTAAGGCTTCTTGTTTTGCAACAACATGGGGGTCATATTGTTCTCCACTCGCTTGAGCACGAATTCTTGAGGACGCCTTACATCAAATTAGTGCACCAATCTATAGAATGTAAGTTGGACGCATCTAGTAATTGGAAGAAAACGAGCACCTTTTAGAACACTATTAAAAATTTCTGATAAATTTCTAGTGAGTAACTCATATCGTTTTCCACCGTCGTGTGCAAGTGTCCATCTATCAAATGCGTGTCTCAGTAGCCACTGACGAGCTTGTGGATTATTTGCCCAATTTCATCCATGATATAGTTGAACTTGTGAACTGGATTCTGACTCCCTGCACGATAAGCTAACGTTTTCAGTTGCGGGTTCTGAAATTTATCATTAAAGTTGTTGATGAAGTGTCGTAAACAATACTTGTAAGAAACTATCAAATATGAGTTTAAAAAGTTATATTGATTATTCTTAATGATATGGCATAAAAAATACCTGTGAAAACCATGTGGCTCTAACCATGGAGATCCTTCATCATTAACTACCTTTAGAATTCAAGGATGACGATCTGATATTAGACAAATGCCTTCACGTTCTTTCACCACGTGTTTCTTAACGTGTGATAAAAACTAATACCAACTATTGTAAGATTCATTTTCTGAAATAGCAAATGCAAGTGGCAATATTTGATTGTTAGCATCGACTCTCATTGCAATCATCATCTTGCCATTGTATTTACCGTACAAATGAGTGGCATCAATACTAATAACAGGCCTGCAGTGCTCAAATCCTTTTATAGAAGGAGCAAAAGCCCAAAAAACACGTATGAGCTCCGCTTGATTATTATCAAGTCTTGTAATGAACCACTCAACTAAACTATCTCGATTAAAGTGTTGAGGTGCAGATACAAATTTAGGTAAAGCACTATAAGAGTCGTCCCAGATCACAAAGACATGTTCAATTGCCTTCTCCTTTCCTTCCCACACCTTTTTGTATGATGGTGTATAACATAATTTATTATCAGGAGCAAGCAGCAAACTCTCCATTGGCAGCCAGTTCCCAGCAGCTAGTGGTAGTGACTCTATAGGATCAGGGGGCCTCATCTTACCCCATCCCAATCTTAGGTTATTCAGCTTTGCTGAACTCAAAACTGCGACTAGAAATTTCCGAAGTGATACAGTTTTAGGTGAAGGTGGTTTTGGTAAGGTTTATAAAGGTTGGCTCAAAGACAAATCCACTTCAAAAAGTACTGTAATTGCCGTCAAAAGATTGAACTCTGAGAGCATGCAAGGATTGGAAGAATGGCAGGTAAGTAAATGTTTCAACTCTATATTTAAGTTTGCAAAATGGTCTTGGATGTTAATAATCATGAATTTCACGCTACATTTGAGCAGGCAGAAGTGGATTTTCTAGGGAGGCTTTCTCATCCGAACCTGGTGAAACTATTAGGATACTGTTACGAGGGTACTGAGTTGCTATTGGTATATGAGTTTATGCAAAAAGGAAGCTTGGAAAACCACCTATTTGGAAGTAAGAACTTTTACATATGTTGCTAATATCATCATTTATTGGTTCTTTTTGTAAGACGTGAGAATAAATTTATGTTGTTTGAATTCCGAAGGAGGTTCCATGGTTCAGCCACTTCCATGGGATATTCGGCTCAAGATTTCAATAGGAGCAGCTCGGGCCTTGGCATTTTTGCACGCTTCTGAGAAACAAATTATCTATAGAGATTTCAAAGCGTCCAACATATTACTTGATGGGGTAAGTTGAGTTACTACTAATTTGTTCAAGATTATGATCTGTTCATGTCTCAGTTTAATATTTTTTCTTCTTTTTTTGGGCAGTCTTATAATGCAAAACTATCAGACTTTGGGCTTGCTAAAATTGGTCCATCAGCTAGTCAATCACATGTAACAACACGTGTCATGGGAACTTATGGATATGCTGCTCCCGAGTATGTTTCTACAGGTAACCACACCACTTTACCTAATATAGAGCTGTAGATTCAAATTTTCGAATTCCCTAAGTTGAAATAGATTGCATGTCTCAACCCACATTGATACTATTCTCCGTGTTCCCTAACTATACTCTTTGGATTCACTTTCATCAAAGGGTAAGAGATGTTGCATCAAAAAAGTGAAAGCAACCATAGTAATTATGGATCATTTATACAAGTAACATTCATGAGCAAAGATTTTTGTTATTTTCACCAAACCACATGTATACGTTTTCTGCAATTTACTATATAGTTATTATGGAAGATTCTAATGACACTGTTTGGTTATGTTAAACAGGACATTTGTATGTGAAGAGTGATGTGTACGGTTTTGGAGTTGTACTAGTGGAAATGTTAACTGGACTTCGGGCACTGGACCCTACCCGTCCAGCAGATAAACAATACTTAACTGATTGGATTAAACCATTCTTAACTGACGGAAGGAAGTTGAAGCAAGTAATGGACTCACATCTTGAAGGAAGATACCCTTCCAAAGCTACAAGCCAAATTGCTCAATTAGCCAGTACGTGTCTCGGACCAGAACCAAAGACCCGACCATCAATGAAAGAAATAGTTGAAAAGCTAGAAAAACTTGATGCCATCAATGAGTGACCAAGGTACCAAGAGTACACCATTCGTCTCATTCATCACCATATCGACACTCCCAACAACCTTCACATCAACGTCGTTCTCCATCACCTCATGCTACTCCATAAGGCAACCGAAGAACAAAACTGTAACACCCTCAAAATTGGTACAGCGGAAGCATTCGGGTCACTGAGGTGCTACGTATTGGATCACAACACAAAGCATAGAAAACGGGCTACCTGATCCGTTTTAGAAAAAGGGTTACATTTAACGTAAAGAAACAAGGTTTATAGCATAGTTTGGTGCGGAAAATACAGGCCCATAATTTAAGTAGTCCCAAATATTTAAGAGTTACAATTGTGTAAAAACACTTCTGAATAGTCTACGACCCATGCCATGCCAATTGCCACCATAAAGTCGTACAACAGCAAGAGATTAAACATCTGAGAAAAATGCTTAAAAAGTCAGCATAAAGCTGGTGAGTTCACAGGTTTAAGTATAAAGCAATAGAGTTGGACCGCAAGATTGAATGTTTTTTTTGACCTTTACATTCGGCCATGAACGTGTAATGGTTTGACACAGTGCATTTGGTCATGTATGTACATAGCAATTTGGCCGGTTCATTCAGTTATAGTTTGGCCGATTCATCTGGTTATACTACAAAAAATAGTGCTATTCTTCACACTTATTTTGCCACAGTATGGTCAACCATGGATTTTTTTTTCTTATTTTTTTTTTATGGATAACAATTTTGCTACATTTATAAGTGTCACAAATATTAAAAAAAATAATCCACATATATAAGTGTGTACAATTAAAATAAAGCTAAACTTATATTTGCCACAAATATTTCCACACTTTTTATTATAAACATTTTTTGCAATTTTGCCACACTTTTAGGTGTGGACATTAAAAAAATATTTCCACACTTTTAACCACAGAATTTTGGATAGTATCTCCACACATATATGTGTAGAAAAAATTGTCACACCCATTATTATCACACATGAGAAAGTGTGGACTCAATAATTATGCCCATTATTTCACCGGGATGCCATCACATGCCCTCCAATTAAAAAAGGAACTGCCCGTAATGTTATTGCGGAATGTGAATCCAAGTAAAGGAGTATGCAATGGCACTAGGTTACTGATTACTGATTTAGGCCAGTTTGTTATTCACGCTTGGGTTCTTACAGGATCACATGTAGGGGATGATGTTGTAATACACAGGAACATACTCACATCTACACAGTCAAAAATATAGGGGTGTGCATCGGGCCAGAACCCGACCCGTCCCGACGAAGCCCGAATCCCGACAAGCTTGAAAATCCTAACCGAATCCCGACCCGAGTCTAGCCCGAATCGTCCCGAATCCCGTCCCGAGTCCCGAAACGAAACCGATTTGTATGGTTTTTCTTTGTAATCCCGACTCCCGACCCGACCCGAATCCCGACAAGCTGAAAAACCCAAACCGAGTCCCGACCCGAGTATGGTCGGTTCGGGATTCGGGACAATTCGGGACGTCGGGATCGGGACGGTTTTCGGGTGTCGGTCGGGTTTTGCTCAGCCCTAGTCAAAATGGCCCTTCGTACTAAAACGACGACAATTCTTGTAAGACCATGTTACGCAATGACCATTAACAAAAGTCAAGGACAGTCGCTTAACTATGTTGGACTCTATCTGCCAAATCCCGTATTCAGTCATGGACAACTATATGTGGCGGTATCCAGGGTCACAAGCCCTGATGGTCTAAAAATACTAATGGTCGAAGACACAGATCCGGAACTGAAGCATTGCACACGCAACATAGTTTACAAGGAAACTTTCAACAACCTAACTTAGTACAAATATATAATGTTTTCATAGTGATTTTCTGATTTATCACTGCTTATTTTATATTCCAATAATACATAATTAACAAAAATGTGGAATGTTCAAATCTGTTGTAATGAGAACAAAGTGTGATGAACAAAGATAATACATAAAGTTTTGAAATTCCAGAATCTTAGTAGCGACTCACATGTGTTTATGAGTTATGCGTAATTGTTGAAAATCGATGTACTCATTATCAACAACATTTTATTTGCTGCAACTACTTCGCTACTCAAACATATAATTAAAATCAGGTTAACTACACATAACAAATAATAACATAATCCCATCCGGCACCGATAGTCCAATAATCCATACAAGGCTAGCTACAAACCACAAACATCATAAAGCAACCAACTTTAAACGAATTAACACACCCATTAAGCTAATGAGGCTAAAATCCAAATCCCATATAAAAAATCAAATAAGCATACGAATAAAAAAAAACAATACTTGAATGACTTAATCAACTCCCAAATCCATATTCAGATTAATGATCAAACATTCAAACCCTTAAAGATATTGTTTGATTTGATTGATCATTGTTAAATTACATTTATGTCGTCTGGAACTCAAACCCCTAAAATCGCCATAGCGATGTATTCCATCAAGATCCATTTTTGTGTGTGCATTGTGTATATGTGTGTGAGAGAAAAACTCAAACACAAAATAAAGTCTAAATAAGTTACCATCTTAAATAATAAATGTAAAAAATAAAATGTAAAAAAACAAAGAAATAAATAAAAAGGGATCAAATAGAGTCTTACTTAAAACAGACATTGATCAGTTACCTTCGATTAATAACATCAAAATGGTTACAACCAACCATTCATCAACATTAAGCTTCACAAGAAAGGAACCAAGACAACCATAAACTGGCAACAAAACACAAAAAAAAAACATAAAAATGACCTAATCAGTCCCATCTTCATCAGACCCCATCTTCGCCACATGGCCCTCCTTCTCAGTAATGCCTTCACGAGCTTCAACAAGGATTGAAGTCAAATGCCGAAGCCTCTGCTCCCCCCTCTCCGGGTTTCAACAAGACAATCCCATGCCTTAGTAGCAGCAGCATTAAATGGACCAAAAGACTCGGTCTCCCTGAGGTTCTGTTCACGTTTCTCTATCTTCGCTCGAAGTTGAGTACATTCTTCCCAATACGGATCAAGAAACCCTGATCTTCAGTTCTTTCCTGAAGGAATAAAAACGTGAACGCATCACTGAGATCGTCTGAACCACAGAGATCTTTAAGCTCATTGATATTCGGATTAGCAGCCATTGATGAGGTTAATTGAGAGAAAATGCTCACAAAATGTATGGATGTGAATGCCTTTAACAATTATCATTAAGTGTATTATATAAGCTAATAAATTGGGAGTTACTACAATCAAACAAGCTATTGAGAAGGTATCCATTTAATTTAATTGAAGTACACTTCCTCTTCCTCAATAAAAAACTATCATTTTAGCATTTAACAAAAATATTTAAAAGTTAACATAAAAACCCTCATATTTAACATTTAGACATATAAGGCCCTTAAAAAATATAATGCATGACATTAACATACTACACCATAATAATAACCAATTGATAGCACAATGTTATTTCGCAATTGATCTCAACAATCACTTAAATTACATATTTTCGTAACCAAACAACTAATTAAACTGATTCATTTTAACAGCATTAGCTACTTCCTCACGGACACCATCTTTTGCTTGATAAAACAAACCATTTTAACTTTTCTAGCAATACTCGATGCCTCTCTTGAGTCTTTCTCAAAGCATCTAGCGTGTCCAAAGCAACATTACGAGCACCTAAAGCTACCGTGTTCGCCATCATGGTATGGTTCTTCGCCATTACCCGCCTCAAATGATGACAACAAGCAAAAAGCAATTTGAAAAATGCATCATCTTCACCTGCCTGTTGCCCAAACCACAAACGCATACAATCATGCAATTTAGAAGAACCAGCAACTTTCATCAAGTCCTCTAACATCTCAAAATCTGCCATTGGAAAAAAAAATATATCAAAGTACAAATGGTTTTATAATTTGCTATGACAAAAATGCCAAATAAATAGGCCACAAAAAATTTATGTAACTTATTAATATTAAAATATTACATGCGAAGAGAGTATTTTAAATGTAACATCTTGGAAAAAGTAACTTCACATACACTTTTTAATGTGAATAAACTATTTTAAATACAAAAGTTATGATAACATCACAACTTGATAAAATATATATATGTATGAAGTGTGCAACTCCCAATATGGTCCTTGATAAACAAAGTTACATATTACCGGTTCATATTAAGCTAAGGGTGTTTAATCATGTTGAAGAAAAAAACAAAAACAAAAACAACAAAAAACATTAAATAATAATAATAATAATAATAATAATAAAATAAAAACAAACTATAAATTGCAATGTTATCGAAATATGTTATTTCCTCAAAGTAGACGTTATCAACTCAACAACTTACTAAAACAATTCCCGGTCAACATTAAGATACAATTCGTGCAACGCACGGGTTTTCTGTAGTAACTGTTGGAACTTGGAATTTGCCATGGACACAGACACAACTCAGTAAGTGCAAAACATGAAAACCCACCATGCATGTATTTAATGATTTGTCGTGTTACATAAATTTCCATAAAGACACAGCGTTTTGACTTTAGACTTTAGACTTAGTCGTTTCCTCCACCGCACCCACACACATTAGCATACATGATCAATTTTGATCATGCTGGAATGAAAGGAAAAGCAATTTTTGATCCATTCATCTATGCAGATGAGAGATGTGAAGGGATACGAGCGTGAAGTAGGACGCAAATTTACGATGGTAGTATTTTAAATCACTTTCATATATAAGACGTATTTGATCAATTAGATAAGTAATAACGTATGTTGTTATGATGTATTCAGCTACCTCAAATCAGTGTTGATGCTAGTTCAAGAATTGAGCTTGGTGTTGGTTTTGGGTCATCTGGTGGTGGTAGATTTGGTNGAGCGTGAAGTAGGACGCAAATTTACGATGGTAGTATTTTAAATCACTTTCATATATAAGACGTATTTGATCAATTAGATAAGTAATAACGTATGTTGTTATGATGTATTCAGCTACCTCAAATCAGTGTTGATGCTAGTTCAAGAATTGAGCTTGGTGTTGGTTTTGGGTCATCTGGTGGTGGTAGATTTGGTAATTCAGGGTTTGATGGATCTTCTAATGGATATGGTGGTGGTAGAACGGGTGGTTGTTTTGGTTCAAGTGGTGGTTCTACTTATGGTAGATCAAGTAGTAGTGGATTCAGAAGCTCTGAACGAGTTAGTGACTTTGGTGACCGTGGTGGCAACACACGGTCAAGTGGTTTTGGTAAATTTGGTTCAGATCGTTCAAGTGGTTTTGGCAACTTCAGTGGTGCAGGAGGCCGTACAGGTGGTGGATTTGGTAGTTTTGGGAAGAAATAAGATGGACCCCCAATCTGTGTTATAAGGTGCGGCAGATTGTTCTGTAATATCATTTCTTCCATAACGTGTTTTTCTTTGTTTNTTTATTAACGTTCATTGCAGCAGCAGATGGAGATATTAAAGACCAGTTAGTTAGTAATCTGGGGCGATGCGTTAGCTGACACTGGCCTTCTGTGTCTAGATCACGGAAGAAGAGATGGATTCTATTCTTTTTGAGTTACTTTTTACGTTTATCTTACTGATACTTCCACCTAAGTAATTCTTTGAGCTGTTCTCATGGATGCCAATTTCTTAAGCTGCTCTCTTGAATGCTAATTTAGCTTTTGTACACATTTTGTTTTTCATTTTATGGCATTCAAGTGGTGTTTAATAACCTGATACATTTCCAGAAATGGACACAGTTTTGTATAATGTACACGTACTAGGCTTGGCACACGTATTTTATTACAACTATGTGTTCAAATTATCTACGTGGTCGTGGAATTTGATGGTTAGTGAGTTCATAGTAAACCACTACACCGAATGTGGTGGGTCAAAAACAAAAGAGCCAAAAAATGTCTAAGTTGAAGCCGGTGGCATGTTGACGGGTGGCTGCATGGCCAGCGGTGGGGGGCATGTAGCAGAATTTTGACCCCATGTTGCGATTAGCTCAAATCATATTCACATTGGGAGACTGACCTTTCAGAGGGCCAAAGATGGTGGTTAGCCTTAAATGTAGCCATTAGGAAGGGGCAACATATGACTTCAACAATGGATTGCTAATGTGAAACTAAAATTACTTTGTATTTAACTTGAACAAAAATAAAAGAAGTCATTTCTATTATTTAAACTATTCAAAAATTTGTTTACTAAAATAATAAGTATCTTTTTAAGAATTTTCATTTCCTGTAAAAATAAAAAAAAAATCAGAAATTTGAAGACACAAATTTGCTAAAAAATAAGATCAAGCCAAAAATGTTTGTTTTGCTCAATGGCCAGTCCACCAGAATTCCATCCAAAGAGCCAGCGTGCAAGAATCGCACACAAGACCTTTTGGAAGCAAAATGGGAACCAGACCATCATGCCAAACAAGCTTTGATGACATGGTTTCCAATCAAAAGTAATTTAACACTTATTTAAACAGCATTTAAGAATTTTTCAAAAATCACAAATTTTATTTGCTATTTTGATTAAAAACATAAATAAACTTTAAAAAAAATCACAAATTTATTATTGTTATCAAAATAAATGGCAACACAATCACTGTTAATCACTTAGCCATAAAGTAATAATGGTCAAATTTTTGCTTCAAGGAACAACTTAATTTAAATAATTAGGCCTAAAGGGTATTACCGTATTGGCATCAGACCAATTTCATATTTGCCAAATCTTTTACATTGTATAGGAAGTATTTTGTTATAATACTTTTATTGTGAAAAAAATTCGGTCAATCGGGTTGTCTATTTTGACATGAGCATGCTTATTAGCCAATTGTAAGTCAAAATTTTTTAAAAAAAAAATGGCCAAACTTTTATAAATTTAGTTGAGAAAACAAAACATAAAAATATAAGTTTCAAATTTATGAAAACAAAAACTTAAAAAAAGATAGTATAATTAATAAAACTTTATGATTGAATTTTAAATAAATTATACAGAGTTAAGTATAAACTTATAAGTTTTCATTTTTTTTAATAACTTTAAAAAATAAACAAATATCCCCTCACACTTTATATCCCTAAATTTTATATTTAGAAAATACAAAATACATGTTCTTTCACCCAAATAATTCTTTGAGCTGTTCTGTTGGATGCTAATTTGGATTTTGTACACATTTTGTTTTCATTTTAAGGCATTCAAGTGGTGTTTAATAACCTCGTACATTTCTAGGAAATGAACAAAAAGTTGTGTATACATAAATGTACATGTATAGTACTAGACTCGGCACAGGGCACACCTACTTATCATAATTTGTGCAAAATTCTACTTTGTAATAATGCTATGTGCATTGGGCCAGAAAATTTTCGGTCGAGCACTTGTTGACCGATGTCAACATCGGTCGAGCTCCCTTGTGGAGTTTAGGTCACACATCGGTCGACGAAGGGCAAAAGGCAAAGTCGGTCTCATTTTCGACCGAAGTTTATATCTCACATTTTCAAAAAAATGTACCGTTTGATTATTAAAAAAAAATCAAAAAAACTTTACCACTTTTATCCTATAAATACCAACCTCAAACACACTTCTAAACACATAATTTCAAACACAATTCAACCAACTTCTCATCCATAGTCACCATGTCGTCTTACGAGCTATTATTTGGTTCTTCGTCTTCCGACGATGATGAAGTTATGAGTGAGTTTATGGCTTTGCGGAGTTTGCTTGGAACACTTACCAAGTAGCACAACCAAAATTTCCACGAAGGTACATACGTAGGGATTATTCGGGTGCTCATGATCGTTTGGTGGCGGCATACTTCTCTGAAAACCCGCAGTTTGACGAAAGAACATTTTGACTACGGTTTCGAATGAGCCGAGAACTATTTACACAAATTGTTCGAGAGGTAACCGATTATTCTCCTTATTTTCAACAAACTCCTGATTGTAGGGGCGTACCTGGTATTAGCCCATTGGTCAAGTGTACTGCGGCTATTCGTCAATTGGGATACGCGGCCGTTCCTGATTCTCTTGACGAGAATCTGGCAGTGGCCGCAACAACAGCCCGTGACTGTCTCCGTAAGTTTTGCAATGTAATCATGGAGTTATATGGTGCTGAGTATTTGCGAAACCCACGTATTCTGACCTTGAAAGATTATATGCTCATCACGAGCATAAGCATGGGTTTCCTGGGATGATGGGAAGCATTGATTGTACAAGTTGGCCGTGGGAGAATTGCCCAAGCCGTTTGAGAGGTCAATATGCTAGAGGTGATCACGGGCCACATCCATTCATTTTATTGGAAGCGGTCGCCTCCCAAGATTTATGGATTTGGCATGCGTTCTTTGGTGTCTCCGGGATGAATAACGGCGTAAATGTTTTACGTCGTTCCCTTGTTTTCAATGATATCAAATCTGGTAGAGCACCAGACCTTAAATTCTAGGCAAATGATGTACAATATAAAAGGAGATATTATCTTACTGACGGGATATATCCACAATGGTCCGTTCTTATTGAGTCCATTTCAAATCCTCCCACGGGTGATGAAAAAGAATACTGTACAAGAGGAAGCACGAAGCAGCAAGGAAGGATGTGGAACATGCTTTTGGTGTGTTGAAGAAGAAGTGGAAAATGCTTAAAGTTCCGGCTCGAGGGCTGTATAAAAAAGATCTCCAAGATATCATATACACATGTATCATATTACATAATATGATCATTTGACACAAGTAGCGGGCGATATGTCCTACATGTTTCGAAGATGAGGGCCATCGTGATGACGATCCCTTAAGAACGCATGAAGAATCGTTGGTAGTTACTCAGGAGCTCATGGACTCATCAACTCATCTGAACTTAAAATCTGATCTGATCGTACACATTTGGAGAAATCGTAGACATCATGCCAATCAAGAGAATGAAGACGAAGACGATAGTGACGATGAAGAATTTTTGTGATCTTTTTAATGTTATTTGAATAATTTACGTAATGTTTTTCATGTTTATTTGAATTAGTATTGTAATGTTTTTATTTTTAATGAATTTTAAATTTGTTGTTTAAAATGTTTGAAAAAAAGGGTCGGTCACCACTGTGGCACATGGGTCATGTCTGGTCATTGGAGAGAGAAAGCTGATGTGGCAGCCAGAAAACTTGGGTGACCAAGGTCACCATTGTGCTTAGTCTAAGTACACCAAATGTGGTGGGTCAATCCGAATACGCTAAGATGAAGAAAAAAGAGCCAAAGAAGGTCTAAGCTGAAGCCGGTGACAAGTTGACGGGTGGCTGCATGGCCAGTAGTTTAACGTGGAGGTCTAAAGTTCAAACCCGACCCCATGTACCTTGTTTGCCACTACCTAAAGTTATCACATCAACATTGGGCAAGCTAAATAGTAAATGCCTTTTGAGGACCAAAGATTGGTGGTTACCCATAAATGTAGTGGAATCAAAGGTATCTAGGAGTGTCAATGATAAGACTTTAAAGATGGAATTGCTAATGTATCCGTTTTGCATATGTGACATAAATGATAAATCTAAAGTTTTTTTTGCCGATACCAAATCAATCTTCACCTTATAAAGTAAACAACAAACATAGTGTGAATCCTTTTTATTTAAACAAATAAGCCCAATTATTTTTCATGTTTGGTTAGTCAATGACCATGTTAATCACGAGTAATGGTGCGGAAGAATGCTACATCAGGGCCGTCCCATGAATTTATGAAATTTTTGAGGACCCTGGACGAAATTAAATAATGAGGCCCTTCGATAAGGAATGCTATGTATAAAGTGTCACCGTTTATAAGATATAATGCAATTAGTTAGCTAAACGTTATAACATATTACTCATTTAAGATACTTTCTCATCTAAATACTTTTTTCTTTGTGAAAAATATGCGTATACATGCATATAATTATTAACGGGACAAATTTTGAGGCCCTTACAACTTTTGGGGCCCTGTGCGGTCGCTCACCTTGCACACCCTCAAAGCCGGCCCTGTGCTACATAATAGTGTGAATCGTTTGACACATTCTTTTTTGTTATTATAAAGTATTCAAAAATTAGTTATTAAAAGGGAGGTAATTTGCATACTCTTTATTTTGATTTGCACATTCAATTGTACAAGCAAACTGTAAATAATGTACAATTCTGTAATGCGTACAGTTGAGTGTATCAATTAAAAACATTAGTGTGCAAATTAATTCTCTTATTAAAATTATTAATTTGCCTATTGCGCATTGCAGTTACGTACTTACGTCTATTCATTTGATTGATGTGTTTTTTAACAAAACGACAAAAAAAATGAATCAAAGAGGCTATTTTTTGGGATTTTTGCGACTTTCATAAACAAAGGTAGTTTTGCGATATTTCATAAAGTGATTTGTTTTGCTACAACAAAAACATTAAGTAAAAAACAATTTGTTTTGTTAGACGGATAATTTATTGGCCCTATACAAAGGGGTAGAATAGCAAGATTCGAGCTCAGTACCTCTTGTATAGAGGGCCAACGCATTAGCCATCATGCCAAACAAGATTCTTGTCATGATATTCACTCTATATTTTATCAAGTTTGTGACTTTTGTTTACAGCCTTGTGAGTTTTGTTTGCAATTTTGATTAAAAAAATCATGAACTTTTCAAAACTTAGCTAATTTGGTTATTCATATTTCGAAAATAGCAACTTTGTTCATAACTCGTTTGTTTATTGTCCAGACAACTGATTAAACGATTAAGTACTTTAAAAACCGATTCTAAAGCCTGTTTTCTGTAATAGTAAGTGTTAGATATGAGTTTAAACCAAATGACAACAAAATCACTAATTTCATCACTTAGCCATTCAATAAAAGCAATCTTAATGTTAAACTAGTCAATTTTTGCTTCAACAAACAACCTGATCACTTAACAAGCCATATAATTTTTAATGCTAGCTTGACATTTATGGTTGCCTAATTTTGATTATTTTTCGTTTGGTTGACGTAATATTTACCAAAATGATAAAGCATATATTTGAAACGACCAAAATAGCTAGTTTACGAAAATGTTGTGAGTTCCTAAAAAGTCACCGAGTTTGTGTTGTTTTTCATAAACCGCAGATTAAGCGAAAAAGAAAATGTTTTGCTAATTAGTCCGCCAAACAAGTTTTGGTCATGACATAAGCTTTGTTTGATCAAAGATTTTTGAAAAACAAATTTTCATAAGATCTTAAAATCAAATGCTACTGCATGTAACTTATAAATTTTATTTATTTATTTTTTTAATTTCATCTTCATGCTATCTACAAATTATTTTAGCAAGTGTATGATTTTTTGAAAAAAAAAACTAAGAAAAAAAAATAAAAAAAGAATAAAATAAAAAAATAAAAATTAAACTTGCCACAAAAATTTGCAAGTTTTACATTGTTATCTCCAAAAAAAAAAAATAAATAAATAAATAAATAATAATAATAATTCTTTCGTTACTAAGTTACTTGTTTCGTTGTANTTGGAAACAAATTGGGAATCTGACCATTATGCCAAACAAGCTTTGATGACATAGTTTCAATCAAAAGTATTTTAACACTTATTTAAACAGCATTTAAGAATTTTTTGAAAAATCACAAATTTTATTTGCTATTTTGATTAAAAACTTAAATATACTTTAAAAAAAAAATCACAATTTTATTATTGTTATCAAAATAAATGGCAACACAATCACTGTTAATCACTTAGCCATAAAGTAATACTGGTCAAATTTTTGTTTCAAGGAACAACTTAATTTAAATAATTAGGCCTAAAGGGTATTACCGTATTAGCATCAGACCAATTTCATATTTGCCAAATCTTTTATATAATAAAAGAATTACATTATATAGAAAGTATTTTGTTATAATACTCTTATTGTGAAAAAAATTCGGTCAATCGGGTTGTCTATTTTGAGACGAGCATGCTTATTAGCCAATTGTAAGTCAAAACTTAAAAAAAAATTGGTCAAGCTTTTATAAATTTAGTTGAGAAAATAAAACACAAAAATATAAGTTTCAAATTTATGAAAACAAAAACTTAAAAAAAGATAGATAATTAATAAAACTTTATGATTGAATTTTAAATAAATTATACGGAGTTAAGTGTAAACTTATAAGTTTTCATTTTTTTAATAACTTTAAAAAATAAACAAATATCCCCTCATACTTTATATCCCTAAATTTTATATTTAGAAAATACAACATACATGTTCTTTCTTTCACCCAAATAATTCTTTGAGCTGTTCTGTTGGATGCTAATTTGGATTTTGTACACATTTTGTTTTCATTTT
The DNA here is from genome assembly GCA_014162995.1 of Artemisia annua. NCBI lineage: Eukaryota > Viridiplantae > Streptophyta > Magnoliopsida > Asterales > Asteraceae > Artemisia > Artemisia annua. Next base: position 189,559 of record LBNU01030680.1, on the reverse strand, counting down.
AAGGCATTCAAGTGGTGTTTAATAACCTCGTACATTTCCAGGAAATGAACAAAAAGTTGTGTATACATAAATGTACATGTATAGTACTAGACTGGGCACACGGCACACCTACTTATCATAATTTGTCCAAAATTCTACTTTGTAATAAGGCTATGTGCAGTGGGCCGGAAAATTTTCGGTCGAGCACTTGTTGACCGATGTCAACATCGGTCGAGCTCCCTTGTGGAGTTTAGGTCACACATCGGTCGACGAAGGGCAAAAGGCAAAGTCGGTCTCATTTTTGACCGAAGTTTATCTCACATTTTCAAAAAATTATACCGTTTGATTTAAACCTTTTTTTTTTTTTTTTTTTTTTNTATATATATATATATATATATATATATATATATATATATATATATATATATATATATATATATATATATATTCAGAATTTTATTACAGAATTACAAACCAGTATTTTAAATTTTACAGTTTTCGTCAACCAAACAAGTAAGAGTATTATAAATCGCGAACTTCTGCCTAGCAGAGTTGGTCAGAGGTGTTACCAGTTACCATATACGAGAGGCCTCAGGTTCGAGTCTTTCTGTGGAGGGTTTTCCTCCTGGATGGGATCTGTGGTGGTTTTGCCATAGATTCGTCGATTAGAGGCCGGAAGGGACTACCTTCTAGGTAAGTACTCTGAAATAGAATCACTAACTATAGTATTGTACTAACTCGTCATTCAAAATAAAATAAAATAAAATAAAAGTATTATAAATCTCATCATTGAAATGTTCTAAAATTTAAAATTCCTCATAATCTGTATTTCCAGTTTTTTAAATTCCCGAACTAAACGCGACGTAGTGTTTTGTATGGATCAACTAAATGACAACAAATTACTATTCATCATATTTGTATGGATCAACTAAATGACAACAAATTACTATTCATCATATCATACACTTTACATATTAAACTGGTCAAATATATGCTTCAAAAAACAAACAGATCACTTAACAAAACAAGCAGGGACGGAGCTAGGGGTGTCCCGTGGGTGTCCGGGACACATATGAATTTTTGGATATAGTGTTAATTTAAAAAAAAAACATCGATTTTTTCCAAATTCATTTTAAATGACCCCTCTGGCCCTGTCCATCGAAATGTGTTTTTAGTCTTTTTAGTCTCCGTTTGAATTCACTTTTTATCTCTATTATATTATGGTTCAAAAAAATTTGTGCACCCGGTTATATTTGTTCCTGCCTTCGTCCCTAAAAACAAGACATGTAATTTTCAGTGCTAACTGGACATTTGAAATTTAGTGGCTTGTTATTTCAAGCATGCAATCGTACTTGATATGAAATGTTACTATAAATCAAATTCTACCACTTCATAACTTAAACAAATTCTACATTCATAGGATGCAAATTAATTTACGGAGGTAGTATTTTAAATTACTTTCATACATAAGAAGGTATTGATCAATTAGTTAAGTAATTACATATGTTGTTATGATGTGCTCAGCTACCTCAAATCAGTGTTGATGCTAGTTCAAGAGTTGAGCTTGGTGGTGGTTTTGGGTCATCTAGTGGTGGTAGATTTGGTAATTCAGGGTTTGGTGGATCTTCTAATGGATATGGTGGTGGTAGAACGGGTGGTCGTTTTGGTTCAAGTGGTGGTTCTACTTATGGTAGATCAAGTGGTGGATTCAGAAGCTCTAAACGAGTTAGTGACTTTGGTGACCGTGGTGGCAACACACGGTCAAGTGGTTTTGGTAAATTTGGTTCAGATCGTTCAAGTGGTTTTGGCAACTTCGGTGGTGCAGGAGGCCGTACAGGTGGTGGATTTGGTAGTTTTGGGAAGGAATAAGATGGACCCCCAATCTGTGTTATAAGGTGCGTTAGATCTTTCTGTAATATCATTTTCTTCCATAATGTGTTTTTCTTTGTTTCACAAAGATGCAGCTTTTATTGGTTTGACTTCTGCTTCAAATTTGTTAATTGACTTTTTTTTTATTAACGTTCATTGCAGCAGCAGATGGATTATTAAAGACCAGCTAGTTAGTTTTCTGGGGCGTGCATTAGCTGACACTGGCCTTGCGTGTCTAGATTACGGAAGAAGACTATTCTTTTTGAGTTACTTTTACGTTTATCTTATTGATACTTCCACCTAAGTAATTCTTTGAGTTGTTCTCTTGGATGCCAATTTCTTAAGCGGCTCTCTTGAATGCTAATTTAGCTTTTGTACACATTTTGTTTTTCATTTTATGGCATTCAAGTGGTGTTTAATAACCTGATACATTCCCAGAAATGGATACAAAGTTTTGTATAATGTACACGCTAGGCTTGGCACACGTATTTTATGTGTTCAAATTCTACGTGGTCGTAGAATTTTGATGGTGAGTGAGTTCATAGTAAACCACTACACCAAATGTGGTGGGTCAGAAAAAAAGAGCCAAAAAATGTCAAAGTTGAAGCCGGTGGCATGTTGACGGGTGGCTGCCTGGCCAACGGTGGGGGGCATGTAGCCGAATTTTGACTCCGTGTTGCTGCTAGCTCAAGTATTTGCATTGGGAAAGTGACCTTTCAGAAGGCCAAAGATGGTGGTTAGCCTTAAATGCAGCCATTAGGAAGGGTCAACACACTTCAACAATGGATTGCTAATGTGAAACTAAAATTACTTTGTATTTAACTTGAACAAAAATTTAAAGTCGTCATTTCTATTATTTAAACTTTTCAAACATTTGTTTACTAAAATATGCATTTTTTTTAAGAATTTTCATGTCCACTAAAAAATTCAGAAATTGGAAGACACAAATTTGCTAAAAAAACTAACAAGATCAATCCAGAAAATTTGTTTTGCTATATGGCTAACTAACCAGAATTCCGTCAAAAGAATCAGCGTGCAGGTATCGAACCTAAGACCTTTTTGAAGGAAGACGAAGAAAGTTACCATCATGCCAAACAAACTTTGATGACATAGTTTCCAATCAAAAGTGCTTTAACCCTTATTCTATAAACATTTAAAAAAAGTTCAAAAATCACAAATTTTATTTGCTATTTTGATTAAAAACATAAATAAACTTAAAAAAAAATCACAATTTTATTATTGTTATAAAAATAAATGACAACACAATCACTGTTAATCACTTAACCATAAAGTAATACTGGTCAAATTTTTGCTTCATGGAACAACCTTATTACTTAACACATCAAATAATTGGGCCTAAATGGTATTCATAAAGCATCGGACCAATTTCATATTGCCTAATCTTTTATATGATGAAAGGATTACATTATTTCGAAAGTATATTGTTATAATAATCTTTGGAAAGTATATTGTTATAATAATAATAATAATAATAATAATAATAATAATAATAAAGTGTGGATCCAGAAATTTACATATTTTGCCCACTCATCATCCGTCATGTTCTCCGGACGCTTCTCCTTGATCTCGTCCAGTTTCTCAACCCCACCTTGCTCAGTAAAATTCTTCTTTTTGTATTTGTACCTGTTGTCGTCGTATCGCTTTTGGAGATAAGCTTCGATATTGTCGACAATATCCTCTCCATTAGGACCGGCAAGGTGCTCGCCAAGATCAAAGTAAATGCTGCAATAAAATATAATTAAAATAAATATTCAAATTTAAATAAACAATCAAATTTAAATAAATAACACACTTAAAATAAATAAACACAATAATTAAAAAAAATAAAAGATAATATAAACTTACATGCAGCTGGTTGTCGATGTGGGCCTTCGCTTCAGTGGGAACATTTCTTCAGGAATTGAAATGCATGGGAATTGATGTCCGTAACAACTCCCTGACCAAGTTGGAGAACCACTTAGCGTGAGGGCCGACATGCTCGTACATCCCTTCAGCATTCTTCTCGAATCTGATACTCACCGGTTTACCACTGTCAGTCCTCTCAGTACGGAGCTTCGTGTTCTTTGTGGCACCACACACCACCTTCCCGCCTTTCCCAATTTTGGCGCCGGGCTTGGGAGGTTTGGATCTAGAGCCTACAAGTAATCAAATTCAAGGGATGATGACATAAAATAACAAGTTATCAATTTCAAATAATGATCAAGTTTAATTAAAATAATCGAGAAATTCTTACGCTGACAGTTAGTGCCTAGCCTCCTCGCACGGTGGGGTGGCTCATTGCCTCCATCGCCACCGTGGCTCCTAGCAACAATATCTGCCATCTGTAAACCTACTAGTACAAGAACATATAATTAGTGAAGAAACACATATACGCATATACACACATTCAAATAAATAACAATTTATACAAAAAATATAATAATAAATAATTAAATAAATAAACACATTTAACCACTCAATAACAATTTCATTCAAATAAGTGCCATTTAATAAATTACAATTTGAGATCAATCTCCCTCATCACTAAGATAAAAACCCTCATTATTAGTGTCAGCTTCATCTTCACGATCGTCGTGGTCTTCACCATCAGATGCTAAATCATGAGGAACGTAGTCATCATAATCAATATCATTGTCGTCGTCGTCGACATCAGTGATAATTGGTTGTGGTGGTGCCTCAACTTCCGTTGGCTCAACATCTCTATTTATGGTGTTATAATTCAACGTATCCAACTCAGCAGAGAGTGTGACATGTGATGAGGTGTTGTCATGTACAACATCCTGGTTGTCTTCCACGACGATGATATCCGGGTTCCAAATCTTTCGATGATAAGAATCTTGGACGGCCTTGAAATTACCATGTTTACCCGGGAAATCAAGGTAAAAGACTTGTGTTGCTTGTGTTGCAAGAATGTATGGTTCATTTTCAAACGATACACGGCCTGTCATAATTTGTGTAATGTTGTTTCTATAGGTACAACGTTTTATGCGACCATCGTTATTAGTGTCGAACCATTTGACTTTGAACAACACAACCTTGAACGGAATATATTCAAACTCGAGAATTTCTTCAAGCTGGCCATAATACATTCCTCCGCTAGGATTAGGAGTTGAAATTCCGCTGTTTTGAGTTGAACGACGTAAATCACGGTTGTGTACATTAAACTTCACACCGTTGACTACGCAAGAGTCGACTAAGACTGCAGTATATGATGGTCCACAAGCCAAAGCGAATAACTCGGAAGTACAACTTGGGTCGTTCTTTACTTTTAATTCACGAATCTATGAAAAAAAGTTAAGAATAGATATAGATGAGTAATAGTCGTTATTTTTTACACGGTAATACATACAATAAGTTTACCTTGTTCCCAAACCAGTAAGGAAATCCTTCTTGTATGTCATTGCCAGGAAATGCCCTATAAATGTTCGTGATATTAGAGTAAGTTGTCGAATAATAGCTTACGTAAAACAAATTTTGAAATATAAAACTAGTACCTCTTGTACTCGTTCACGTACGGGTCGATTTCATGACTGTTGTGTAGTACATACCATACTACTTTCTGCATGTCGGCTGGATCAATCCGAATTAATGATTTTTTACCATTCAGATTACAGACTGATCGAAACACTTGAAATTGACTTGTTGGGCTTGGACCGTCCTCATTCCGGTCAGGACGATTAAATCTCGTCTCAACACCCCGAAAATAATGCGAACAGAAAGTTAATGCTTCATCAGCAATATAACCCTCCGCTATTGAACCTTCAGGCTTAGCTTTATTTCTGACATAATTTTTAAGCTTTTTCATGTATCTTTCAAATGGATACATCCACCTCATGTAAACAGGCCCGCCTTCAATAGCCTCTTCGGGTAGATGAATAACCAAGTGAATCATAATGTCAAAAAAGGCTGGAGGATAGATTTGCTCGAAACTGCACAAAATATTGATGAGCTGTTCTTTAGCTTTCAACATGTCATCCACCATCAAAGTTCGAGCGCATATTTGTTTGAAAAATGAACAAAGCTCGATTATTGGTGTTGCGGTGTTTTGGTCCTTCAAGTAATTTTGAAGTCCAGCAGGAAGTAACCGCTGCATCATTATATGACAGTCATGAGCCTTCAAGCCCGTTATGTTGTTATCATTGTCTGTCACTTTATGCTTGAAGTTAGATCCGAAGCCATCAGGTAGTTTAACACCTTTGATGAATTGACAAAAAAAATCATGATATTAGAATAAGTCGTCGAAATGAATATGCGAATTGAGTTGGAACAAATAAAGTTTGAAATAAAACGCATACCTTTGATGAATTGACAAAAAAGTTTTCTTTCTTCGATTGTGAAAGAGTATGTGGGATGAGGCTTAGAGCACTTCCCGCCGCCTTTGTTGACAAGCCACAAAGCATCAAGAATATTCAAATTCTGTAAGTCTTGTCTTGCCTTGTTGGTGTCTTTTGATTTGTCATTCATTAACAAAGTACCCAACACACTTTCACATACATTTTTTCGATATGCATGACATCTAAATTGTGTTTTAGTGTAAGAAAAGACCAATACTTTAGCTCGTAGAAAATAAATACTTTGGTCCAATTCAATTCGCGGTCAGGATCACGTTTTTTCTTCGCACCCCCAAAACTTGGATGTTTACCCGGGATACGTATAGGCAATCTCCCAAGTTGAGTCAAGATGTCATGACTGGTAAATTTTTTAGGAGGTGGTCTATCATCGAGCTGAGTATAGAATGCCCTTTTGTTCTTCCGCCATCTATTGTTCGCTTTTAAGAATCTTCTGTGACCAACATAAGCGATTTTGCTTAACACGCAAATGGCTGGAGTATCTATATTACAGGTCGGACATGTCCTGTAACCTTGCCCACTCCACCCAGACAAACTACTTCGAGCGGGGAAGTCATTGATAGTCCATAAAAGCGCTGCTTTCATACAGAATTCCCCCTATAACAGCGTCCGTAGTCATGACGCCATCTTTCCATAAAGTCTTAAGGTCTTCGATCAAAGGCCTCAAGTAAATATCTATGTCCTTCCCGGGTGATTTAGGGCCCGGAATTAACAACGTCAACATAAGAGAAGTCTCTCTCATACATATCCAGGGAGGCATATTGTATGTTGTTAATATTACCGGCCACATGCTGTAAGACTGACTAAGGTTGCCGTACGGATTGAAACCATCAGCAGCCAACCCTAATCGGACGTTTCTTTTTTCATAAGCAAATTCTTTCTTATACTGGATGTCAAATTTCTTCCATGCTTGACCATCCACCGGGTGTTGCATCTTACCGTTCTCCGTAGACTGCCCGGAAGCATGCCAAGTCATATGTTTTGCAGTGTGTTTAGACTTGTACAAACGTTGTAGTCTAGGAATGATAGGAAAGTAACGCAACACCTTGTTAAGAACTTTCTTCCCCAGTATGTTCTTGTCTTTCCATCTACTAGCATTGCAGATGGGACAATTCTGCAAATCTTCGTTACCCACCCCCCGATATAAAAAACAATCATTTACACAAGCATGTATGGATTCGTATCCTAACCCGATCGTTTTATATGTCTTCTTTATTTCATAGTATGACGATGGGATTTTGTATCCTAGAACGGGTGGGAAACATTCACGGAGAAATTTTAGTGTTTCGTTAAATGTGGTGGCACTCATTTTACCTTTGACCTTAATGTTCGTAAACTTTGCCATAAAGTCCAATGAAGACATCCAATTACAGCCCGGGTATACTGGGTCGTTGGCAGTTTCAAGTAACGCTTCAAACTCGTTACGTTGAGGAAGTGTCGTTGCTTGAGTTGGTTCGTTACTTGTCTCGCCAATATTTTCTTGAGTTGGCTCATTCGGACGCATATCATTAAGGAACTCAGCCATGTCACTCGTCCCAGGATGATTTGTGTTGGGTACTACTGTCCGGGTATCCGGTTCACCATGATTATACCATTTCGTATAACTGTGGTCCCAACAATATTTGTGTATGTGATCAAACAAATCTGCGTGCTTTACCCAACCAACATTACAACAACGTGCACATGGACAATTTACATTCCCATCAATATTCATAAAGGACTTGGAATACTCACAAAAAGCTTTAAGACCTTTTAAAAATTCGATGCTAGCACAAGATAATGAGACCCAACTCTTATCAATTGGCATAACTATGTTTTAATAATGAAACAAATAATTATATAGAATTAAACATGTTCACGAGTTGTGCGTTTTAATGATGCAACAAATAATGACATATATAAAGGTGGAATTACGAGTTGTGCTTTTTGTTCACCTAATCCAACTATGGAAGGCAATCCTAACCCACTCTTTGAATGTTTCGTCTCATATATGAATGCGTATAACTGAATTTACTATTTGGGAAAATTTCGGCAGCATTTCCCCTCAACTCCCCAAATATGTGCATTAAAGACATATTCGTAGGAGTAAAGGGGAAACACCGTCGAAATTTTCACAAATAGTAAATCAATTATACGCATTCATATCCTAAATGAGACAAAATATTCAAAAAGCAGTCCCAAACAGGGGACTTTCCGAAATTAATTTCTAATAAATTAATTTCGGACGGGTTTTCTATGGGATGATTAACTTCGGACGGGGAATTTCCAAAATTAATCTCTAAAGTCCTAAAATTATTTACAATATTCAAAAAACAGGCTTCAACCAAAATATTCAAAAATTCTAAGGACGGGGTATTTGTTTCGGCTTATATAGCAAGCTTATGGCTTATGTGGTTTTCGGCTTATGTTTCATAAGCTCACTTTTTTTGGCTTATCTTGAAACCTTTTTCAGCTTCTATAAGCTTATTATGTCATAATAAACTTATACAATCCGAATAGTTTAAAAATTAGCCAGAAAAAGTTAGCTCATGAAACACAAGTCGAAAACCAAATAAGCCATAAGCCCGCTATATAAGGCGAAACAAACACCCCCTAACTGATAAACCAGGTAACATAAAGCTGAAATAAAATGAGTAAATAAAAAATAAAAAACATATTGTCGATTGGTCTCGGCTGTGGTTAGCTGTGGTTCACGGTTGGACTCGGCCTGGTTTCGGGTCAGTCTCAGTTGTCGTCTCGGCTTGGTTTCGGCTCAGTATCGGCTCTCGAAGGCAAACTGTACAAATAAAACCAACATAAATAAACAAATCAAACACCCCCTCGGTTGTCTTGTTTTGGCCGAAACAAATAAAACCAAGCACACCCCTTGCGGTGTGGGCTGGTAACGTGCAAACAAACGTACCCTGTTGGGGCTACGCCACGCAAAAACAAACACACCCTGTTGGGGCTGCGTGAACCAGATAAGCAAACAAACGCACCCGAAGCAAACAAAGGGCCCTTGGGGCTACGCCACGCAAAAACAAACACCCTTTTGGGTGACTGAACCAAACAATCAGCCCCGTATGGGGCAACTAATCACTATAAACTTTTAGCGGCGACATGTCCCCGGTAGAAACATAAACACAAAAAAAAAATTAAACATAACTTAACCACTATAATAAACCTGTGGTCTCGGCTTCAGGACTCGGCTTCGGGTCGCGGCTACGGGTCTTGGCTTCGGTTCTCAGCAGCAACTGTACCAAAAAAATTAACAATTTTTTTATAAAATAACAAAAAACATAATACACACATATAAAAAATTAACTTATTGCAAAAATTAACATATATGAAAAAAATTAACATATATAAAAAATTAACAAAAATTAAATGAGGGTTTGAGGGTTTGGGTTCGGTTCTCACCTGGGTTTTGTAAATGAGGGTGTGAGGGAAGAAAGTGATGAGAAATAGAAAGAATTAAATGAGGAGAGGGTTTGAGGAAAGAATTATACAAGGAGAGGGTTTGAGGAGACGCATCGTGCACAGTGGCGCGAGTGTGGGTTTATGTGGTCGAGATGGTGGTTGCTGTGGTGAAGATGGTGGTGTAGTGGTGGAGATGGTGGTGNTTAGATCTGCTAGGTTAATAATTGAGGTGTTATTTTGGATTACATTCGGCGGGGACATGTCCCTGCTAAAAGTGTGATCTGTCTTTTAGCAAACCTTTTGGCGGGGACATGTCCCCGCTAAAAGTTTTTATTATTCGCCAAAGGTAAAGTAAATGCTAAGAGGGAAAAACAAAAATTTGGGGAAATCTTTTAGCGGGGACATGTCCCCGCCAAATTTTTTTTAATAAAAAAAAACTCTTTTAAGATACCATCTTAATTAACTTAAGTAAATATTAAAATTATATTTTGATTTTTTTTTTAATTATTTACATCACTTTAAAAAATTATTTACATCACTTTTTAAAATTATTTACATCATTTAAAATAATTTAAATCATTTTAATTAAGTTATGTCAATATTAAATCTTTTAATTTTAAATAAATTTTTTTAAATCATCTTTAATTAACTTAAGACTTTTTAAAATAATTATAGGTCATTGGTTAGAAGTTACAGAGTTGTGGGTGTTAGTTGAAATTTATAGATGAGATGAGAAACACAATAACTAGACATTCACGTACGGCTTCAAACTACAAAACATAAATGCTCGTGAGTATTATACATGNCGAGATGATATAGTTGTACATGAGATGTTAAACGTACGAGATGTATCCAATATTTCCAACATAATTTTCCCACCAAAATTTTCCCACCAAAATGTTAGCGCCAGAATTTCCCACCCAAATATTCCCACCAGATACACTCTATAAAAAAACTTATCCTCACAGTATAAACACACACACTCATCAAACTAATAAAAACTCACACACACATTCATCTCACTATCTCTCTCTCTCTCTCTAGCAGTTTCCGTTTTCCGGCGACACCAGTAGTTTCTGGCCGCCCGGAATCTTTTTCTGGCCACCACCTTTTATCACCTTAACTTGTAGATCAGGCCACCCCGGTCACGATTCTACCACACACGCGCCAGCACGCCCTATCAACCACTCACAACCACAAACACAAACTGTTATCATGGTGAAGATGGTGGAATTTGAAGCTTTTTCTTGTCCTTGTGGACGAGGAGACGTAATTCTGCAAAAATTGCAGAAAACTTACTCCTTTGGTAAACTATACTACGCGTGTCCATTATCGAAGGTGAACACCTCCAATACATACTTTTTCGTGTATTATATAAATAATTTGGTTAGTTGTTAAAAATAATAGTTTATACTCTTTAACAGGGGGGCCAAATGAGTATGGATGCAATTTTTTTTATGGAAGGAGGAACGAATCGCCAAAATGACCGGTTCTCTTGGAGCTTCAACACCTCCAACTCATTCCGCAGGACCTTCAACTCGTTCCACTGCAGGACCTTCAACATCGAGTCCTGGAAATACAGAATGCTCAAACTGCATCAGCCTTCGTCACCGGATAATGGTACTCGAGAAAACGCTAGAAGTGTATATGCATCCCAACAACCACACAATGGAATCAGCTGCCTTATTTCACGACCTTTATAATGACATAGTAGGCGACATGGGAAATCTTCGTATGTAGTGCTGTTGTTGTTGTTGNTTGTTGTTGTTGTGAAAACTGTTGTCGAACGTGATTCATTTTTTTAATTGGTACGTTTTAATTTATCATTTATTCACCGGGACATGTGGGCTGGTGTCGAATGTGCTTTATATTGTTTGTTGGAGTAATACGTATGTTTTAACAAACACGAAGGCACAATATCACAGTTAACAAACACGAAGGCAAACTGTTTATTTAAAACACGCAAGTGTTCCAACCACATACATTTCATACCTGCAGACTCAAATTAAACAACTCGACAACTAAACGAAACAACTCAAACTAAACAACTCGACAATTAAACGAAACAGATCAAACGAAACATGCAAGCCGTTTATTTTTTTGCGGCTACTTCCCGCTTTGCTTGAACTCGCACCATCTTTCCCTTCCTTGCTCTCATTTCCTTGAGATGTGCAAACTTAGCTTCCAGATATGTTACCCTGTTTTCCAGATTATCAATTTCGGTGTCGAGGTCAAACCTGCTTTCATCTTCATCGTCACCTCCAACAGCAGCAGCTTGAGCTTCAGCAGCACGTTGAGCTTCAGCAGCAGCTAGCTCTTCTATATACTCTCTGAAGTATGACTTTTTCCTACACCATTCGATAATCTTGTCTCTCATCCACGGTTCAACGTCCCTAAAACAACCATATTCCTCATAAACTGCAAAACCAAAAGTTAACACCACTTCATTAAAGAGGAGCTCGTGAGACAGTATTTTTGCGTACTCCTCTTCAACCGTGTAACCAAGCCAAGTCATGTGTGACAATATTTGTGTTTTATTTTTTTTGCCGAATTTATGATAGTCAGTATGTGTTCCCCGTGTATTGAAATATATAGTAAAACTTTGGCCGACAAAGTTGCAATTTGGTGGGAAAATTGGTGCCAACACTTTCGGCGGGGACATGTCCCCGCCAAAAGGCATGACTATCATCAGAAAGTTTAGGCGGGATAAAGTCATTAATTGGCGCCTATACTTTTAACGGGGGCATGTCCCCGCTGAAAGATTATACACTCTTTTGGCGGGGACATGTCCCCGCTAAAAGTATAGGCGGGAAAAATACCCGTGCACAATTTAGAGGAACTATTTTGGTCAAACTTGGCCAAAAATCACAAATACTTTTGGCGGGGACATGTCCCCGCAGAAAGTATGCGCTGAAAATTTAGTAAACGATCATCGAGAATGTGTGCCAGCTCAGCGCTTGGCCAAAAATCATAAATACTTTTGGCGGGGACATGTCCCCGCCGAAAGTAAGCGTTGAAAATTTCGTAAACGGTCAGCGAGATTGTGTGCCAGCTCAACGCTTTTTTTTTTGTCGTGTAGCGATTTTTGGCGGGGACAAACGTGTCCCCACGAAAAGTCTCCTCGCCCGTCGTCCTGTTTGTTGTTGTGTTAGTCGATGAACGTGTTAATCACAAGTAATGGTGCGGAAGAATGCTACATAATAGTGTGATTCGTTGGACACATTCTTTTTTGTTATTATAAAGTATTCAAAAATTAGTTATTAAAAGTTCTCTTAGTAGGGAGGTGATTCGCATACTCTTTATTAGGGGTGTTAGTGTTTGGTTTGACACCGAACAAACCAAAAAATAACCGGACCAAAACCGAATAAAACCGGACCGAAAATTTTAATTGGTGTATGGTTTGGTTTGAAACTGAACCGAAGTATTAAATTGGTGTTTGGTTTGGTTTTGGGTTTGACAAATATATAACCAAACCAAACCGAAAAAACCGAATATCTCTATCTACATAAAAAAAATTAAAATTATAGATATAATCCTAATAATTTAAAATCTTTTAAACTAATCACCCTTTAAATTAAGCAATGATTTTTCAGAGATAAAAACGACATCAACTGCAAACATTTGAGAAGATGAGTGAAGTTGCAACTGAGTTTGAATGCTTGAAGATAAAATATTCAATCTAATAAAACTTCTAAAGACTTTTGCCGCAAAACATTTTATCGCTTTCATTTACTTCCATTTTGAAAACTTTGGTTTCTTAACTTTTGTTTTGTTGATTTTCTTGAATACTTTGTGAGACCTTTTCTTTTATTAATTTTATTTAAACTTTTAGATTTTTTTTTGTGACTTCTAGATTATATTTTTAAGTTTACTTGAATTTGGTTTTTTTTGTTTTAACCGAAACCAAACCGAATTTTAATTTGGTGTATGATTTGGTGTTATCCATTTTAGAATTTGGTTTGGTTTTGTTTATAACTTTGAAAATTTTCAAACCAATGAACCCGAACCATACAACACAAAAACCCGAAAACCGAACCGATGAACACCCCTACTCTATATTACTTGCATATTCAATTGTACAAGCAGATAAAGCAGACTGTAGACAATATACAACTCTGTAATGCATACAGTTGAATGTACCAATCAAAAACATTAGTGTGCAAATTAATTCTCTTATTAAAATTATTAATTTGCCTATTGCGCATTGCAGCTACGTACTTACGTCTATTTGTTTGGTTGATGTGTTTTTTTAACAAAACGACAAAAAACAAAAAAAAAAAGAAAAAAAAAAGAAAAAAAAAAAAAAAAAAAAAAAAAAAAAAAAAAAAAAAAAAAAAAAAAAAAAAAGCCCAAACAGGCTTTGGGGATTTTTGCGACTTTCATAAACAAAGGTAGTTTGCGATATTTCTTAAAACGATTTGCTTTGCTACAACAAAAACATTAAGTAAAAAACAATTTGTTTTGCTAGAGGGATAATTTATTGGCCCTATACAAAGGGGTAGAATAGCAAGATTCGAGCTCAGTACTTAGCTAATTTGGTATATAACCATCATTTTATCAAGTTTGTGATCTTTTGTTTACAGCCTTGTGAGTTTTGTTTGCAATTTTGATTAAAAAAAATCATGAACTTTTCAAAACTTAGCTAATTTGGTTATTCATATTTCGAAAATAGCAACTTTGTTCATAACTCGTTTGTTTATTGTCCAGACAACTGATTAAACGATTAAGTACTTTAAAAACCGATTCTAAAGCCTGTTTTCTGTAATAGTAAGTGTTAGATATGAGTTTAAACCAAATGACAACAAAATCACTAATTTCATCACTTAGCCATTCAATAAAAGCAATCTTAATGTTAAACTAGTCAATTTTTGCTTCAACAAACAACCTGATCACTTAACAAGCCATATAATTTTTAATGCTAGCTTGACATTTATGGTTGCCTAATTTTGATTATTTTTCGTTTGGTTGACGTAATATTTACCAAAATGATAAAGCATATATTTGAAACGACCAAAATAGCTAGTTTACGAAAATGTTGTGAGTTCCTAAAAAGTCACCGAGTTTGTGTTGTTTTTCATAAACCGCAGATTAAGCGAAAAAGAAAATGTTTTGCTAATTAGTCCGCCAAACAAGTTTTGGTCATGACATAAGCTTTGTTTGATCAAAGATTTTTGAAAAACAAATTTTCATAAGATCTTAAAATCAAATGCTACTGCATGTAACTTATAAATTTTATTTATTTATTT
>LBNU01030680.1:163272-174506 GCA_014162995.1 Artemisia annua | reverse complement strand
TATATATATATATATATATATATATATATATATATATATATATATATATATATATATATATATATATATATATATAATATATATATATATATATATATATATATATATATATATATATATATATATATATATATATATATATATATATATATATATATATATATATATATAGAGGTGGGATCATGAAAAAAGTCCACTTTAGTAGAAAAGTGAGAAAAGTGTACAAATCAAGCCCCCCTTCCACTCATTTGTTTTTCATTCCAAGTACAGGGGCTATTTGTCATATACTTCTGTTTTTAAGGGGCTGTTTTGTAACTTTCCATCTTTTCCACTCTTACCATCACGCAAGTTTTTTTATGGCTTGTACATTGTGCACTAAAAGCTGTAAATTATTCAATAAGAAGTTTATAAATAATAACGTGATGTTATTGTTTTTGTTATATAAGATTCCTTACAAAACATCATACATATACGGTTTTAAAAAGTTATAAAATATTATTGTTCGCTATATTTTTGTAAATGATCAAACAGTCAAATTTATTAGCAACAAATGTTATAAAAATTAACTATAGAGTACGTAGTTTCGTTTCAACTTTTGACTTAAAATTATTTGCTCGTGATCCACCTTCCTTCTGTATTCCCGAGCTAGCAGTGACCTTGGCTCTCTTGAATCTAGGTGAACTTCTTAGACGGTCTTCAGATTACCATTCCTTCTCGAGTCTAGATAGATTCACCCAGTTTTTTACATCTTGCTTTTTGTTCCTTAGACATGTCTTCAGTTTCAACCACCATATCGAATAACTGCAATGACACCAAATCGATATTTTACAACACGACATAATAAGATTATGAATCAAGCTAACAATACTAACTTGAGATAACATCTGACTGACTGTATACCCGTCTACAATAACATTATTGACTTATTGTAAATATGCAGTACGAGTGCTCATGATATCTTGACAAATGTTTGTGTAGCAGGCTCAAACCATCTGAAACTACAATATATAGTAGTTAGTCCAGACTATAGTATTATATCGACCTCTTGTAACTATTACAGAAAGAATCAATCATCAAATAACATTATTCAGTAATCATATAGTCAGTACAGGTATAGCAACACAGAAAGGTTAGATCTTGACCTCAATATAAGTGTTTTAAACTATAAAATGTTGGTCAAAAGTCATTAAAATTGGGTATGAGCTCGTAAAGTTTTTTAGATTAAACCCTGTACCTGATGCTCGATACCAGATCCTGGTGGAACAACCAACATGTTTTTGGTAAGCTTTTGATCCCCACTTGAGTGAAACAAGCCATCCACTCAATCCAACTACAGCCCTAAAGTTTATCGGGTATGGGCTCCCGTTTCCATATTTTCCTTGAGCGAAACAAGCTGCAGAGTAAAGTGCACATGTAACACCCATACTAAATCCTCCGATTCCAAGTTTAACTGTAAAGAAAACAAAACTTTGTGAGTTAAATCATTTAACGTGTGTAAAAGCTAGAAGTGAAAGTACAAAAAAAAAGGTATACACCTTTCACTGATGTGGTTACTAACGGGAACTAAAAGTGTGTTTTATGCATTAAAGAATAGACTTTGGCTTTAGGACGTTACTATGCATGATTAAAAGATTTTCATATATGAGCTACTCACTTTATCAACATCCATGTGACTTGCAAGAGCTGCACTACTGTCAAACCAAAGCCTGAAAGGCTGAAACTATATTAAGAGCACCAGGACGGAGACCGGCCTATCCCACAAAACATGAACATAGAAAACCGGTTAGCCTTTCTTCTAAATTAGTTTTTAAATAAATAAACAGATGCCTTAACTTTACCTTAATGCTCTAATCATACTAATACAGATGCATATCATGAATTTCTGATGCATTAATGAATCAAACAATTGATGCTCTAGTCATTTGAAACAGATGCGCTAATCAAACAAAGTAACAAAGAGATGCGAAAATGCTTATTCTAGATGCGCTAACTTATACAACGAGCCTAACCAGGCCAGAACAACCAATGATGTATGCCAATAAACATGTTCTTCTACCTACTGGTAATGATCACAATAATGACCTATACGGGCAAAATTGTTCCATGACCATTTGCCAGCACTAATCAAGTGTGTTTTATCCCACAGATCTCGTAGTTTAACAAATTACATTCTTTTCAAGATCATGTATAAACACCACATGAACATGACTTTATTTATGACTCATTCAATTACAAGTAACAAGAACAGTCTCGGCAAAATGCACACAGACACACAACTACAGGCTCAAAGGAGTTAACAAAGTTGTGAGTGTCAGATTTGGTCAACACAAAAAATAGCATACCAGTAGAGTCAACTCCAGCCAACCTTGGATAAAAAGATAATGGTATCTGTCTCTTAGATATTGTTATTTGGGTTAGCTTTGCTTTTTATAATGGGAACACCATCTTCTCTCCAAATCACACGTTCTTCACAAACTGCGGCTGCTACCTCTGCATACGTTTTATGTTCCTAGCAATACTAGTTCAAGTAATAAACTTCATTAGCTACCACCAATAAAAATTTACAAAAAAACTGAAGGACACTAAATTTATTTCAAAAGATCTAGATTTACGTTAATTGGCGAAGAACCCTTAGTAACAAAAAAATTGGAATGGGACTTTAAATAATCTAGAAGTTAGGCTTGGTATCTGGTAAATGATGGAAAATTCGGTACGTGTCAAACGGATGCGCTAAAGTACCTCAAACGGATGCACTAAAGGTCCTCAAAATGATGCACTAAAGTACCTCAAACAGATGCAATTAAATAAGTCCGTTGCAAAAATCTTTATACCTGTAATGACGAGTTCATTTGGCAAGGGAACAATTCATCAACTCCAAAAATTGACTATTCTGGAGAACCTTTTTGTGGTGAGCCTGAAACAATGTTACATTTGCATTAGTCCTTATCAACTAGTCCGTTTGTGGTAGATTTCATTTCAAATGGGTCAAACTGGAACAAAAAAAATCTATAAAGGAAACGGACCGAAAGGCGCCCAAATCAAATCTTAATGCATCTAACCTCTCAAATCGTTTTATTCAGTGAATTAGCTTATATTATTGTAGTAAAGATGTTTTTTATTCATCATCAGCACGTTAAGTATACCTTTTACAATAGAAAAAAAAATCACAGATATACACCATGCCCATACTGAAAATCATTGTTTTGGCCCATCACCCAAGAGCCCAACCTGCCCATCTTGCTACCTGCTTGTTTTGATTGTATTTAGTGTGTGTTGAGTTGGAAATTTAATATGGGTCAATTTGGGTTATCTTTTTTCTCTGATTAGTCAAGCGAGTGGATTACAGTGTTTACAACGATGCATTAAATATACCAAATAGATGCACTAATATGACTACTGATGCACTAAACACACACACACACACACACATTGATGCCTTAATATGCCTAACGATGCACTACACTAGAATATAAAATCGGATGTTGGCAATCATCTTCGTTTTACCCTCACTCCAATTGATCGTGTATAGACCCGCTTAACTGTCCTGGGCCAAGCACAGACAAGAAAATTGCAGGTTCATTCATTAAGTTCAAGTGATCATTATTAAGGCATCAAGAACCAAATGACTTGTCTTAAACCCTCTATTCTCTCTAACCCGCGTTACATACGGATGACACCAAAACTACCTCCATATCACTAGTCTGCTAATATGATTTTGCCCCTATTATTTCTATTACATCAAGCTCTTACAAATTATATGTAAAAAATATTTTAGTCCTTCTCCCTAGAAGTCCCAATTTTTACCAGTGTTAGCTACTAATCTGAGATGCACTTTAGGTATAATGGTAAGTTGCAACTTGTCACTAAAAACTAGTATAAAATTATCTAGAGAACCGTAGCAGTAACATTGCAAAGTCTTCCACAACCACAGTATATAAAATATGATGTATCCCAAACGAATACTAACAAAGTACCATACAGAAGTAGATAAGGATTGAATATCATAAAGTTTCAGATTTGCTAAACCACGTACCTGTGAGGCTGCACTGAGATCTAAACTCTTCTCAACTAAACTGTCCAGCTTTTCGCCTCTTTCAAGGACACTATTAATAGTTTTATGCTGTGACATACAGAACCACGAAGCAATATAAATAACAACATTTGACTTGTTGAAATAATTAGTTTGCTGAGATAAATATGAGATAAAACCAATTAAATGTGCATGCTTACAAGGGTAATTTTAGTTTCATCTAATTCTCGCTAAATTTTCAACAGCTTATCTGCCTCAGCGAGATCCTAAAAGACCAAAAACCAATTATGATGGTTAGCGATCAGATCATACTCACAATGAAGCTGTTGAAGCTGAAAATTAGAATACAAAACTATAATCTGTGTAGCAAACAAATTCAATGACAAGTCAAATATACCTGAAACTTGGTTAAAGCATCATTAAGATAAGGCCATGGTTGAGTACTATCCACTTGTATGGACCTCCATGAATCACCAAAAGACTTTTGATACTCGTCGATCACCTGATGAACATTAAAATTTATCATCAAATTATTCCGGTTTGCATAAAATCAGTCATTCACTAGGATCTTCTCATCTATTATCATTTGTTAGTATAAAAACGATACGACCTTACAATGTTCAATACAGAGAATGCACTTCTAATGGGGTAATGATCATCCATGAATCCGACCACACATAGACCATGGTCTTTGACCTAAGATAAGTGCCTGAGCAGTACCAAAGATTTTGGGATCCAAAGAAGCTTGATCTATTTTACTAATGACACCAATGGTCCTTATTGCTACAATAACCTGACATCAAAAATTAAAACTTGTAAATCATAAAAAACATAGAAATAAGTAATGTTGAACCAGCGTATAAGAAAGAGCAATAACACGGCAAGATAAATATTTAGCCCAACGTGATCCTTGAGCAAAATTCATAACTATCCTTGAACTGATTAAAAATGTGTATAAGATACAAGCAGATGCCCTAATATGACCAATGATTCACTAAACATAATGGATACACAAAACATACTCATTGATGGCCTAATGTGTTCATTGATACACTAAACATACAAATGGATGCCCTACTATGACTAACGATGCACTAAACATACAAACAGATGCACTAAACATACAAACAGATGCACTAAACATACACATTGATTCCTTAATATGTCTGACGTTGCACTATTCTTACTCACTAATGCCCTAATCATACTCACTGATGCTCTAATATGTTCAATGATGCATTAAACATACAAACATATGCCCGAGGTAAGTCCAACGATGCACTAAAATACAAACGGATGCACTAGACATATAGACTCGTGTTTTAACATGTCTAAAGATGCACTAATCGTACTCATGGATGCCTTAATATGTCATATGATTCAACAATAATACAAATTATGATTTGTTTACACATATATGCCCTAAAATGTCAAATAATTCAAAAATACTCGAAATTATCATCTGTTTACACAATGATGCCCTAAAATAAGTTTTTCCTTAATGTTGTTTGAGTTAATATATATTAAATATAAAATCATTAATCAATCTACAAAATTAGTGCACTTACTGTTATATGTATTTCCGGCGGTGTCATCAGCGATAGACCATTCGTGAGAGCAAATAGAGGTGGCCGGTAATTGATGTCGATTATTTGGTGGAGGTTGCTAGCGTTCAATGGTTTAATGATGGCGGATGGTGATTCCCGGTGATGATGGTGGCGATGGAGATGGTGAGTGAGAGGTAACTGATGGAGTGTGTGTGATTGTATCCGAGTAAATAACGGATTCCCGTTTTCTTTTTCTATTTTTTTTTCTTTTTTTTTCCTGAACTTTTAAATGTTTTCAAAAACTACCCTATAACTTTTTTTCTCACTTTTCTATCCAAATACACTTTTCTCTAGAACCCTACCTGATATATATATATATATATATATATATATATATATATATATATATATATATATATATATATATATATATATATATATATATATATATATATATATCATTCTCTCTATGTGTGTTTTTTTAGTGTGTGCGGGTTCTTTTTAGTTCTGAAAGTACAAGGCTTTAAGCCACGCAAAGATGTTGTGTGAAAAACAAAATAATAATAAAAGTAATATTTTAAGCAATGAATAAAGTAATTAATACTGTGATCATATAAAGAATATTATCTTTTTTCTTTATTTATACGGTGATTTTGTTACATCTTTAAAAGTAATGATGATGTTTCGTTTTTTTTAAGTATGACTATCATAGTATTTCTTTGGTGTACTTAAGGCTATGATATGATTCCAGTTGTGTTGCCTAATATACGAATCAACTTGCCAAATATATTAAGTCAACCGTGTTATGGATAGTTGATATATATCAAGTCTATATAATTCTTTTTACTTTTAAGATGTAGATAATGGTGAAAAATGTGTACGATTAGGCCCTATTATATATTTATTACATTCACTAGATGAGTACCCGTACATAGCAACGGGATTTTATAGCGACATATCATTTTGTTATAAAAAAACAGTTTGTAGGATATAAACGAAAATTAATAAAAGTTTGAAGATTTGAGGATTAAACATAGTGTTTTGAAACACGGTTCGACCCAGGTAGTTCAACCGGTTGAATGTCAAAAAGAGAAAAAGAGGCACTAAGTGCACATAAGATCAATTAAACACAAATATCACAATTCCCTATTCGCCTTAGCTTTGCGATGACTATTAAAAAAGCTCAAGGCCAAACAATTCCAAATGTGGGTGTCTATTTGCCCGACTCTAGGCCAAACAATTCCAAATATGGGTGTCTATTTGCCCGACTCTGTTTTCTCGCATGACCAGCTTTATGTGGCATTGTCCAGGGGATATCCCGTAGAACAACAAAGGTATTGGTTAAACCAGTCAAAGAGTTCCGACAAGCACGAATCTACACCTCAAATGTCGTGTATCAAGAAGTTTTACGTGACGAGTAACGTGTGTTGTTAGTTTTTATCTCATAACATATGTAATGTTTTACTTTCAGTTTCTTTAAATGTTTTTATATGTTGTTTGATCGATGTTAAAAATTTTTTCAAGACTTTAGTTATCGTTTAGTACAGCTGTTTGCAATTACATTCTGATCGGTTCACGTTCTATTTTGAACGCTACACAAAACACTCACTACAATATCACAAATCGCTAATTATCAGCCGCTAGGAATTCCGTTGCTATGCACGGATACTCGCCTAGTCTTATAAATGAGGGGTTTAAATACCTTAGAAGGTGAAAAGAATTTAAAATATCTCAATTCTAAAGTTTTATTTGACTTTTTTTTTGACAAAAATATCATTTTTCCAATTTAAGTTGTTTCTTATACGTTGCATACCGAACAAAAACCGATCATTTCTTTATTATGGTTTAATATTTTTGTTTNTTTTTTTTTTTTTTTTTTCAGAATTTTATTACAAAATTACAAACCAGTATTTTAAATTTTACAGTTTTCGTCAACCAAACAAGTAAGAGTATTATAAATCGCCAACTTCTGCCTAGCACAGTTGGTAAGAGGTGTTACCAGTTACCATATACGAGAGGTCTCAGGTTCGAGTCTCTCTGTGGAGGGTTTTCCTCCTGGATGGGATCTGTGGTGGTTTGGCCATAAATTCGTCGATTAGAGGCCGGAAGGGACTGCCTTCTCGGTAAGTACTCTGAAATATAATAACTAACTATAGTATTGTACTAACTCGTCATTCAAAATAAAATAAAATAAAATAAAAAGTATTATAAATCTCATCATTGAAATGTTCTAAAATTTAAAATTCCTCAGAATCTGTATTTCCAGTTTTTTAAATTCCCGAACTAAACGCGGCGTAGTGTTTTGTATGGATCAACTAAATGACAACAAATTACTATTCATCATATTTGTATGGATCAACTAAATGACAACAAATCTTTTATATAATAAAAGAATTACATTATTTTAGAGTGTTTTTACAAAACCCTTCTTATTGAAAAAAAAAATAGACCAATAGGAGAACTCGATTTTGCCACGTAGACGAAATCAAGCAATACGATTGGTCAATAGAAAGTCAAAATTGAATTGATTTGGGTCAAACTTAATAAATTTGGTGGAGAAATTTGGTTAAGAAAAAAATGCATAAAAATAAAGGTGTCAAATTTATGAAAACAAAAACTTAAAAAAAGATAAAGTAATTAATAAAACTTTAGTGGTTGAATTTTAAAGAAATTATATAGAGCTAAGAGTATGGGGAGTCATAACATCATTTAGGTGTTAACACCATGTCACGCCAGCGCCACATCATCTCAGCACCAAATAACATAACACTAAAAAACACTAGGAAATCATAACACCCAATAACACCACGTTCAAGGCCCCATTTTTTAAAAAAATAACACTACTTTCACGTTGTAACGCACATTGTGCTGGTAACGCACGTTAAAACGCAGCCCCAACGTCTTGTGCTAGGAAATGGTTGTAACATGTTAACTCACGTTGAAAACCTGCCACATCATAATAACGCAAGGTCCACGTTATGACTCCCCCTTCTCTAAGTGTAAAATTAAAAGTTTTCATATTTTTTAATAACTTTAGAAAAAAAACACAAATAACCCCTTACACTTTATAACATTAACTTTGTTTAAAATTACATGAGTATTAGTATTAGTTTTTAGACTTTCATCTATTAAAATTATAAAATTTGATAAATATGCGAATTAGTTTTAATATTGTAAGTTTTAGACTTTCATCCATTAGAATATTTTTTTAAATAAGGACTCATGTTATTCTATTTAAAAGTTTAATTTATGAGTACACGGGTTTGAATATTAAATACAGCTAAATTATTAGTAACTGGAATATAAATATCAAATCGTAAGCACAAGTTACTGTGATATGAAAATAAATATAAGCGATTGTACTTATAACAATGATTCATGAAATTGTTATTTAAAATATATATATATATATATGAATATCCATAAAACATTTTAAAACTTTACGGAGCATATTTTAACTTCATTAACGCTCATTATGTACTACTAAACTCGCACATTTTGTATAACATGATATCAATAGTTAAAGTTAAACGATAACATCAACATCAACCTCAACATGTCTGTCAGTTAAAAACGTTATACAAAGCTAATTTACTCATTTTGACAAGTGATTTCCTCTATTAGGCTGCACCTTCTATTTTTTATTACTTTAGGAGAAAGTGTATTGTGCGCTTTGTTAAGTCCGAAAGAAATGAAGGAAAAAAAGTGTATGTTTTGTGCCAATAGTTTGAGTATTAGCTGATTGATGTTTCTTTCAAGGATGTTTTATATATCAGTTGGTCCTTATGCGTTGTTTATTCGAACTTGACACATTAAGAGACTGGGAATACAAATTCATCACCGAGTATGCTAAATTAGGAACCATAAAAACCCCTGAAACTACACCTGATGCATCAACTACGGATTTACTTTGAAGGATACTTAGAACATATATTTGATATAATAATTTGCTTATATCGTATATTTGTTTATTGAATTTTAAAACCAAGTTGTCTCTTGAATCTTTATATACTTAAACGGCTAACTCACATGATCCCAAGTTAACGTTATATAAATGCCTTTGTCTCAGGCACTGATATGTGTTGCATTAACCTTATTCCAAAGTTGCAACAAAAAAAAATATCACAAGTATTTGATGAGTTAACTGCTTTTGAATTTGTTGTAGTATAGAATAATGATGATCTAGAAAGAGATGTAACTAATGTGTCTCATTCACTTGAAAATCTGCTGCGAAAAGAATGAGGCGGTTTACTAAAGTAGGACTTGCTTAAGTTATTAGAGTTTGGGACTGTTATTTTCTACTAATTATAGTTAGTTTTTAAAGGGTTTTGGGACCGTCTTAATAGTTAGATTCAGTGGTGATTAGGATTGTTTTAATGGTTGTCTTAATAGTTATTAAAGGGTTTTTATGTCTGTTTTAATTGCAGAATTCAAGGTGTTTGGTACTGTTTTTAATAGCTGAATTGATGGGTGCTTGAAGCTACATTGATAGCTGAATTCAAGGGTGTTTGAGACTATTTCAATTGCTAATTTTAGGGGTGTTTGGAACTGTAATAATAGCCGAATACAAGGGTGTTCTGACAGTTTTTAATAGGCATTGTTATTGCAAAATAAATATGACTTATACTAAATTAATAGATGTAAAGTTCAAAACATTTTAAGACAATATATTCGGTATTAAATACGTGATAAAATTTTTATATCAAAACCCCGTACGTGCACGGGTATTATAACTAGTTACTATTCATCATATCATGGACACTTTACATATTAAACTGGTCAAATATATGCTTCAAAAAACAAACAGATCACTTAACAAAACAAGCAGGGACGGAGCTAGGGGTGTCCCGTGGGTGTCCGGGACACATATGAATTTTTCGAAATCGTGTTAATTTAAAAAAAAAACATCGATTTTTTCCAAATTCATTTTAAATGACCCCTGTGGCCCTGTCCATCGAAATGTATTTTTAGTCTTTTTAGTCTCCTTTTGAATTCACTTTTTATCTCTATTATATTATGGTTCAAAAAAATTTGTTCACCCGGTTATATTTGTTCCTGCCTTCGTCCCTAAAAACAAGACATGTAATTTTTAGTGCTAACTGGACATTTGAAATTTAGTGGCTTGTTATTTCAAGCATGCAATCGTACTTGATATGAAATGTTACTATAAATCAAATTCTACCACTTCATAACTTAAACAAATTCTACATTCATAGGATGCAAATTAATTTACGGAGGTAGTATTTTAAATTACTTTCATACATAAGAAGGTATTGATCAATTAGTTAAGTAATTACATATGTTGTTATGATGTGCTCAGCTACCTCAAATCAGTGTTGATGCTAGTTCAAGAGTTGAGCTTGGTGGTGGTTTTGGGTCATCTGGTGGTGGTAGATTTGGTAATTCAGGGTTTGGTGGATTTTCTAATGGATATGGTGGTGGTAGAACGGGTGGTCGTTTTGGTTCAAGTGGTGGTTCTACTTATGGTAGATCAAGTGGTGGATTCAGAAGCTCTGAACGAGTTAGTGACTTTGGTGACCGTGGTGGCAACACACGGTCAAGTGGTTTTGGTAAATTTGGTTCAGATCGTTCAAGTGGTTTTGGCAACTTCGGTGGTGCAGGAGGCCGTACAGGTGGTGGATTTGGTAGTTTTGGGA
>LBNU01030680.1:123422-162959 GCA_014162995.1 Artemisia annua | reverse complement strand
AAAAAAAAAAAAAAAAAAAAAAAAAAAAAAAAAAAAAAAAATAAATAAAAAAAAATGAAGACGCAAAATTTGCTAAATACTAATATGATCAAGCCAAAAATGTTTGTTTACTTAATGGCCAACGCACCTGCATTGTATTCAAAGAGTCGATTAGACCTCATGAAAGCATTACAAGAAGTTGACCATCATGCCAAACAAGTTTTAGTAACATAGATTCCAATCAAAAATATTTTAACCTTAGTCTAAAAACATTTAAGTTTTCAAAAATCATAAATTCAATTTGCTATTTGATTAAAAACACAAACATATATAAACTTTTAAAAAATTCGCACTTTTATTATTGTTGATAAAATAAAAATGACAACACAATCACTGTTAATCACTTAGCCATAAAGTAATACTGATCAAATTATTTCTTCAAGGAACAACCTGATCACTTAACACACCAAATAATTGGGCCTAAGTTTTGGACTTACACATCACAATCAGTTCTCACTTCTCCCCTTGGTATTGTAGTGTAAATTTTCTAGAATATCTAGCTTTTTTGTAAGTTGCCCTTCTTGACGAACCGATTTGTAGTGTAGTTTCTAAAAATTATCAAAGTTTGACCCATCGACCATAACTTTGTAGCTATGCCCCTGGTTTGACTTATGGTTGAAATTTGTTAATTGATTTTTGGCTCATACTTGATCAATGCTTAATGCAATAGCAGATGGGATATCAAAGGCCATGCGGTTTGCTGACTGGGGCGGCGCGATGCATTAGCTCTGTGTTTATAGAATACAAAAGAAGAGATTGATTCTATTCCCTTTTGAGTTATTTTTTACATATGCTAAAAGCTTTCACCCAAGTAACTCTTTGACCTGTTCTTTTGGATACTAATTTGGATATTGTACACATTTTGTTTTTCATTTTAAGGCATTCAAGTGGTGTTTAATAACCTCGTACATTTCCAGGAAATGAATGTAGTAGACTGGGGACACCTAGTTATCATAATTTGTCCAAAATTCTACTTTGTAATAAGTACACCCAATGTGGTGGGTCAATCTGAATCTGCTAAAATGAAGAAAGTCTATGCTGAAGCCGGTGACATGTTGACGGGTGGCTGCATGGCCAGTGCCGGGTAGACATGTAATTTAACGTGGAGGTCAAAAGTTCAAAACCGACCCCATGTACCTTGTTTGCCATGTACTACCTAAGTTTATCACATCCGCATTGGGCAAGCCAAATATCTTTTGGGGACCAAAGATTGATGGTTACCCATAAATGTTGTTGAATCAAACGTTTTAAAGATGGAATTGCTAATGTATCCGTTTTGCAAATATGACATAAATCAAAAGGGCTTTTTTTTCTTTTGTTTCTTTATAGGGTTAATTCTACTGTTAGGTAACGAACTTTTCAAAATTTTTAATGTTAGGTAATTTACTCTCAAAAATACTATGTTAAGTAACGAAACTTTAATCTTTGTTCAATGTTAGGTAATATTGAGAATTTTTGCAACTGGTGACCTGCTAAACCGGTTACCATTGTACAAAGTTATTTTTTATTATATTTTTTTTTAAAGTAAATCCTCATCTTCAACCTTCCCCTTTACCTAAAGTAAAAAACACACGACACAATGTGGGTCGCACTCAACACAAACACCTTCACCAGTCACTTTCACCGGCCACCTCCACCACTGACGCCCACCACCACCACCACCAAACACCCACTAAACACCATATCCGCCACCTAACAACCCCCATCCGCCAGTCCACCACCTAAGCCCCGCTACAGCCACTACAAAGGTATAAGATCTCTTATATTCGTTGGAGGCTTAAGACCTATGTTTTCAGATGGTTTAGGGAAGTTTATTACAATACATGGACTTGATAAGTAGGTAGATTTATATCCTTTATGTGGTTCTTGAAGTGGTTTATGCAATACAATATTTCAAATGGGCGAGGAGCGTAAGAGAATGATAGTGAAGTGTCGACGGTGGAGGTGGTGACGTGGTGGCGACTGGATCTGATGAACGTGGTGGAGGTGGCGATGGCGGTTGTCGTAGTGGTGGTTTTGGGTTATTTTTTAGGTTGCTTTAAAAGAAGTCAAGAATATATTTTAGAAGATTAAAATTGTGTTCTTGTTAGTAGTTATTAAATTTGTTTTGATTTGAGATTTTTGAAAATAATAGATTTGAAGATGATGAATTATGAGAATAGGTCATGTAACAGTTGAAGAGGAAAGAAAAATCTGGTTGTGTATATGTTTGACTTAATCTGGGTGTGAATATTTTTTGATTTTGGGATTTTTGAAAATATGCGTGTGTTAAGTTTTGGTTTAAAGAAAGAAAAAAAAATGATATATTTGGAATTTTCAATTTTAGTAATAATAATAATAATTTTATTAATAATCATAAACGTCAGATGTGGGCCCCACAATCATAGCCAGTAATATTACCTAACATTGAAGGTTTCACAAAGTTTGGTTACCTAACTTAGTATTTTTGAGAGTAAAATGCCTAACATTGAAAATTTTAGAAAGTTCGTTACCTAACAGTAGAATTAACCCTTTTTTATATCAAGTCAATCTTCACCTTATAAACTAAACGACAAAAATAGTGTGAATCCTTTGCAGTTAAGCAAATGAGCCCAATTATTTTTTAGCAATGCTGAGCACACACAATATTCACAAACACAAATCCACACATACATGTGGCATGTGAGGTGTACAAATTAAGTTTTAGTAAGAATTCTCTTTCTTCTTTCTCAAAAAGCAGACCGAAAATCCAACAGAATCGAAAAATCGAGCTGAACAGGTCCGATCAAAACCAAACCGACCGTAGTCGGTTTGGTTTTCGGTTTTGTATATTTATGATTTCGGTTTCGGTTCGGCTTGGTTAGAGCCAAAACCGAGAAAAACACACATAAATCGTACAAACCGAACCGAACCGAACGGACCAACACAAAACCGAACCGAATCGAGTAACGTCAGTTCAGTTCTCAAGTTCATTGATACGACCGGGATAGGGCACCACTTTTAGCGTGTGCGAGCTCCTTAAAAAAATAGAGAGAAGAACTACCGATTTGTTTATCTTAAACTTTGATTGATTAATTATAATAAATGATTACAAGAGTATTAATAAGACAAAGTAGGGTAAAATCCTAAGACCTAAATAGGCCATGGGCTCGGGCCCAGGCATATCATTCCTCACTCCTTCAAAACCACCTTCTTCTCAAGGTGTTGTCTTAAAACATTCTTAATTGACTTTCCTAAATAAACATGAAAAAAGTTCTAAAAAAAGACACGTAAATAAAGATAGATCATATGACATAATCTTGATGCCATACGTTTGGACTTCTTGAGTCGTTTGGGCAGTCCGTCCTCCTGCAACATTGGCGTAATCCGGGATCCTATAATCTTCTTTGAATTGCAGCCTTTGCCTTTTTCTTCTTTCGTATTCCTTTGCCTTGGACATAACACAACACTATTCTTCCGTTTTTCGCTACCCATGCCATAACACTCCTAATTCCTTCAAAAATCACCTTGCCCTCAAAGTGATATGAAGAATATGCAGATTGAGAGTCCCCTTAAGTGTCGATATCACTCTATTCAACTCATCCTCGCCAACCTTAAGCGCTTCGCCCTCACCCACAACCTCTTCAACTCCAATATACTCATCTATATTCAATGACCCCTCAGCCTTAGGTGAAGCAAATTCACCCTCTAATGGTAGAATGACATCTATTTTCTTTTCAACGATGTGCTCTTTCTCTTCCTTTGTAATTGTCTCAAAACGAACCTCGGTGATACGAGCTTTGAAGAAATATTCGCCCAAAGTTAAAGGATTGAACCTCAAAAATTCCCAAATATCTAGGTTAGCGAAGCGTGTTTCCGCCGCACGGGTCAATGAAAAAGCTTCGTCTAGAGTTTGGGATTTGACCGTAAAAGTAAACATTGTAGATCTAGTTTAAGTCCAAAGATATAACACGATGTAAGTAAAGATTCAGAGATCCATGTTACTCGATTTGCAAGTACCACAAACTCACTCTCATATTCGGCCACCGTACCCATTTGCAAGAGCTTAGAGAGTGCGTATTCTGCGTCCTGATCGCTGCCGCCTGATGCCATGAATAATATTCAAGCGATTAATAATTTTTTTTCGATGAATAGTACCCACGATGAACATTACCTGATGAACAGTACCCGATGAACAATATTTATTATTTATTTATTTATTTATTTTTGAACCCTAATTGTAAGTCCTCTCAACGAGAGCTCTCAATGAAAACACCAATTGATACGACCCGGTTAGGGGTTGTATCGGTATAGGGCACCACTTTTAGCGTGTGCGAGCTCCTTAAGAAAATAGATAGAAGAACTATAGATTTGTTTATCTTAAACTTTGATTGACTGATTATAATAAATAATTACAAGAGTATTTATAAGACAAAGTAAGGTAAAATCCTAAGACCTAAATAGGCCATGGGCTCGGGCCCAGGCGTATCATTCATGTTCTCCACAAAATCGATTTTAGTTCGGTTTAGTTTTGATTGGTTCGGGTTGGTTTTTACCCGATGCTCAGCCCATTGTGTGAATATCTTTTGTGAAAAAATTATGTGAGTCTATAACTTCTCGTTATTTTTCATATTTCGTTTGTTTGGTTAGTCAATGGCCGTGTTAATCACGAGTAATGGTGCGGAAGAATGCTATATAATAGTGTGAATCGCTGGACACATTCTTTTTGTTATTATAAAGTATTAAAAATAAATAGTTATTAGAATTATTAATTTGCCTAATGCGCATTGCAGTTACGTCTATTCGTTGGTTGATGTGGTTTAATTTAACCTAAATAGGCCATGGGCTCGGGCCAGGCTAGTTTGGAATTTTTTAGTTTTACAAACAAAGCTAGTTTCCGATTTTTCATAAAACGAAACTTGCTGAAATACTGTTACGAGTAGGGGTGCAATCAAGCAAAGCTTTTTTCAAGCAACTCGAGCTCAAGCTTGACCTTGGCTTGATCAAGTCGAGTTTTTATCGAGCTCAAGCCTGAGCCCGAGCCCAATAAACAAGCTCGAAACACATAACGAGCCGAGCTCGAGCTTTTAATAGCTCGAGCTCGAGCTTTTATCGAGCTTTTCGAGCTTTCAAGAACATATATATTTTTAGTATACATATTTATATAAACAACTTAAAACTAATGTGAATATTGGTATAACAATTATATTGGAAAATTTATTGCACTTGAGGGATCAATTCACACTTGGTAATGGGTTTGGAGGTACGGAGTGTACACCCATTAGGTCCCTGAATACCCTGACTCAATAGTGGTTATGCAGAGTTTCTACTGCTAGTGTTTCTGCTGGTAGTGTTAAGAGTTTCTGTTGGTAGTGTTACGTTTCTGCTGGTAGTGTTAATACTAACAATTCCACTGTACTGCTCGTTTTAACCACTGATTTATGCTATTATGGAAACTATTATGATATAATTAATGGGCCGTTAATTATACATAATTTAATGAGATAGGTTTGAGTAATCTCGATAATAAATATAGGTCATAACATAATTGCATGGATATACAACACATAAACCATAAACACTTGAATACGATTTGGTTCTTGATTTGTGCCTAAAATAAGAACATCACTTGGTCTTATCCCATAGAGATATTCGTGTAACTCAGGCATAGGGTTGAATAGTTTCTATTGGAAAGTGATAACACGATTTCAAATGAATATCCGGTATCAATGATTATCTACACCCTGATCTGGGAAACCCTAATTTCACCAACAAATTAAATATTTGTAAGAGTACCATTTAAACCCTAATTCACCCAAATGGTTTGTATAAGTTCTTTCCTCTCGAGTTCATCGCGTATTTTCTTGAATTTATTGATGAGTTTAAATAATAAATTTAATGTTTATATATGAATTCAAAAGCTTTTCAAATCGAGCTCGAGCCTTACTCGAGTCATACACGAGCTGAGCTCAAGCCTGGATGATTAAAGCTTGTCAAGCTATCAAGCCAAGCTAAAGCCTACCTTATAAACTTCAAGCCAAGCTCAAGCCATGTTAAGCTCGAGCTCGGCTTGACTCGATTACCACCCTAGTTACGAGTAATCAAAAAAAAAATAATAATAATAATAAAATAATAATTGTTTTGATACAATTAATATTAATACCAATAAGATTAAGTAAAAAAAATATTTTGTTTTGCTAGATGGATAATGCGTCAAAGCTATTCAATCAGGTAGAGTTGCAAGATTCGAACCCAGTACCTCACTGGACCCAAACGAATTAGCCACCATGCAAACAAAATATTCACTCTATAGTATATAACCATCATTTTATCAAGTTTGTGATTTTTTGTTTACATAATATATTGTGAGTTTTATTTGCAATTTTTATTAGAAAACATCATGAACTTTTCAAAACTTGCAAAAAAGTAGCTAGCTGGTTATTCATATTTCGAAAACAACAACTTTGTTCATAACTCGTTTGTTTATTGTACAGATAGCTGATTAAATAATTAAGTACTTTTAAAATCGTTTCTAAAGCTTCTTTTCTGCAGCACGTAGTGAGTGTTCCGTATGAATAAACCAAATGACAACAAAATCACTAATTTCATCACTTAGCCATTCAATAAAAGCAATCTGAATGTTAAACTAGTCAAATATTTGCTTCAACAAACAACCAGATCACTTAACAAACCATATAATTTTTAATGCTAACTTGACATTTTAAATCTTATGGTTGCGTAATTCTGATCATTTTTCGGTAATTTGGTTGACGTAATATTTACCAAAATGAAAAAACATATCTCCGAAATGATCAGAATAGTATGTCTTCGGAAATGCTGTGGAGTTCCTTAAAAACGTCATTGAGTTTGTGTTGTTTTCCATAAACCGCATATTAAGAAAAATAAAAAACTTGTTTTGCTAATTAGTGTGCCAAACAAGTTTTCGTCATCACATAAACTTTGTTTGGTAGAAGAACTTACTATTTTTTTATTTTTTTTAATATCTTGAAATTAAATACTACTTCATGTAGCTTAGAAAAATATATTTCTATTTTAAGTTTCATTTTCATCTTCATTTACAACTACATCTCCAATTACAATAACAGTTACTTTCGCCATACATACCCATAATCTTCACTCTATTATTTAACTATTATTTTAGTAAGTGTAATATTTTTTGAAAAAAATGTGTGTTTCATCTGCGATTTAGATTAGGGAAAAAAAAATCTTAACTTGCCAAAAAAAAAATTTAGCAAGTTTGACATTGGCATCTCCAAATTAAATAAAAAAAAGAATAAAAAAGAAAAAAAGGTAAAAATAAATAAATAAATAAATAAAAGTTTTTTTTTTTAATCATTGGCCAGATAATCTGTGGAGTTTGAACCCATATTCACGCAAATTCAAACCGGGTAAAACCCTTCATTTTCAAGAGGTTGACAGTACTACTTCACAGTTGTTTGCAACTAACAGAAAACAAATTGTTCATTATTCGTTTCTTTATTACATAACAATTGTGTGTTTTGTATGGGTAAAGTAAATGACAAAACATCACTATTTATCATATCACGGCACTTTACATACTCTAAACTGGTCAAATATATGATTCAACAAACACCCAGATCACTTGACAAAACTGGTCAAATATATGTACTTTTCGGTGCTAACTTACATTTGAAATTTAGTGGTTTGTTATTTCAAGCAAGCAATCGTACTTGATGTGAAATGTTACTATAAAGTCAAATCTACCGGTTCATAACTTAAACAAATTATACATTCATAGAAGCAGTCAAAATTTGCGGAATTTACGTGAAATACTTATGTTAAATATTCAAATAATGTTCATTTGTTGAGTATGACTATTTGAAAGAAAGAAAAACTACACACTTGTGTATATATGTCACGATTCCGACAGATTTCGATTGGAGTATCTTTCGTATGCATCATGAAATCTACCTGATTCAGATTTC
This sequence comes from Artemisia annua, assembly GCA_014162995.1. Lineage (NCBI taxonomy): Eukaryota > Viridiplantae > Streptophyta > Magnoliopsida > Asterales > Asteraceae > Artemisia > Artemisia annua. Next base: position 154,995 of record LBNU01030680.1, on the reverse strand, counting down.
TTTGGTCATAAAAGAGTTTTTTAAGTTTCGATTATGGATATATATAGAGTAAAGACTCTTTAACTTACTAACCTAATGAAAGGTACAGTTTCCACTTGTTGTGGTGTTTGAATATTAAAAAAAGATAATCTAAGTAAATGACTTGTCTTTTAATTACTTTTCTATGTACATTTGCACTCCATCAAATATTAAATAGAAATGTATCATATAGAAGCAACTCATATAAGAGTACACAAATATTTGTAGTATTGAGTATTGACCAGTGAATATCATATGCTTTTCCTTATTTCTTTAGTACTACTACTATTTTTCAAGTACATTATTGTTAGAAACATAGAATCTTTTTTTATTTATTAATTAAATTACACCCTTAAATAATTGACTTATTAGTCGTATTAGTTTTAGTACTCGTACATGCACATGGTTTGAGTAGATGGTTTCGGATCCTTTAAAAAGTGACAATAAATTAAAAAGTGTAAAAAGTGATCTCCATGCGACACGTGTCCTCTCATTCTAAATATTCAAAAAATACGTCAGGGGCAAAGTCGTAATTTTACTCATTTTTTACTTTTCCACCTCAATTTTCAAACGCACATATCTCTTAAACGACAAACTTTTAGAAAAAACCGATTTCACCATAATTTTTAAAAATTAATCCTCTTTAATTTGGTATAAATTTTGTTAAATATTTCGAACTTTTTTTTACATATTAAATGGGATTTGGTTTTCTTGATTTTTTTGTCATTTTCGGCCTTATTTTGTACCCTAATAAATGTCGAATCGTAAAAAACTTAAAACATAAAAGTTTTAGATTTTGGTTCACTCTTTACACAGGTTTTTGAATCAATCAAATCCGATGTCATATGAGTAAGATATCACACATTAAAGTTGACGTTTTACTCATATTTGTTGCACACAAGGGGTTTGATGAAATGTCTAGCTTAAATTTTTAGTATTAAAATTACGTTTGATGCACTAATTTTTGTATCACGACGCATCATTGATCATTTTATTAATGCAAGATTCAAAAAGTGATGTTTTTTAATTGTTATTTTTTTTAAAAAAAATATAGGTATTGTTCATCAGTTACTTACAAACACTGAAGGTTCATCAGATTTTGAACAAACATTACATACTGATGAACATACTTTTTTATCGATAATAACTTATGAGCAAAACAATGACTGATGAATAAAGTAATCTGACACTCGAAAATAACTTATTAAGAAAAATATGATGATCAACAAATGACTAAATGATGAACAAACCAATAACTGTTGAACGAAACAATGAATGTTGAACAAAACGACCTAATACTGAAACAATAACTGATGATCACAATTTGATGATAAAAAAAACAAGAAGAACAACTGACACTAACTGATGAACAAATCAATAACGGATGAACAAAACAACCTAATACTGAACAATAACTGATGAACATAATTTGATGATAAAAAACAACATGAACAATTGACACTAACTGATGAATAAGTCAATAACTGATGAACAATAAGTTAACAATCATAACTTATACTAACGGATGAACAAAATTAGTGATGAAAAATAACTGATGAACATATTTCTCCAACATTCTATATTTCTTCTCCAACATCCTATATTTCTTCTTATTCGGCATTCTGCTTTTCTTCTTCTTCAACATCTTGTTTTTCTTCTTCTCCAACATCTTGTTTTTCTTCTTCAACATCACCTTTCAAAATAACTGATGAACACAAACGCACTAGCAATAACTGATGAACCTACTTTCAAAATAACTGATGAATCTATTTTCAAAAAATACTAGGAAATAACCGATGATCAAACCCACTAGCAATAACTGATGAACCTACTTTCAATTAACTGATGATCAAACCCACTAGCAATAACTGATGAACCTACTTTCAAATAACTGATGATCAAACGCACTATCAATAACTGATGAACCTATTTTCAAAAAACACTAGCAAATAACTGATGATCAAACCCACTAGCAATAACTGATGAACCTACTTTCAATTAACTGATGATCAAACCCACTAGCAATAACTGATGAACCTACTTTCAAATAACTGATGATCAAACGCACTATCAATAACTGATGAACCTACTTTCAAATAATTGATGATCAAACGTACTAGCAATAACTGATGAACCTATTTTCAAATAACTAATGATCAAACACACTATCAATAACTGATGAACCTACTTTCAAATAATTGATGATCAAATGTACTAGCGATAACTGATGAACCTATTTTCAAATAACTGATGATCAAACCCACCAGCAATAACTGATGAACCTATTTTCAAATAACTGATGATCAAACATATTAGCAATAACTGATGAACCTATTTTTCAAATAACTAATGATCAAACGCATTAGTAATAACTGATGAACCTACTTTCAAATAACTAATGACCAAACGCACTAGCAATAAATGATGAACCTATTTTCAAATAATTGATGATCAAACCCACTAGCGATAACTGATGAACCTATTTTCAAATAACTGATGATCAAACCCACTAGCAATAAATGATGAACCAATTTTCAAATAACTGATGATCAAAAGCATTAGCAATAACTGATGAACCTGTTTTTCAAATAACTAATGATCAAACGCATTAGCAATAACTGATGAACCTACTTTCAAATAACTGATGATCAAACGCATTAGCAATAAATGATGAACACAATCAATAACTGATGAACAAAACAACCTCATACTAAACAATAACTGATCAACACATTAATTCTAAAAAAATACATTTTTAGTAAAAATGAAAACTTTTTATCAATTTGACAAAAACAAATAAAAATAAAAACTTTGTAATAAAAATCAAAACGTTTCATGAATTTGACAGAAAACAAATAACAACAAAAACTTTTTATCAATTTGACAAAAACAAATAAAAATAAAAACCTTTTAATAAAAATCAAATCTTTTTATCAATTTGATAGAAAACAAATTAAAATAAAAACTTTTTATGAATTTGAAAAAAAAAGAAATAAAAAAATGGGGAATTGAATCTAAAAAAGATCCCAATTTAATGATCATCAGTGGATGATCTAAGAAAGATTTGATTCACCTGGCTACTTACCTCATCGACATCAAAATCCTCACCCTTTTCTCCTTTCGGCTTTCAACACTTTTTGGTTTAATCGTTGAGATCCTTAAATTTTGATCGGAATGAAACCCTAGATAGATCGCCAAATTTTGATCGGTTTTGAAGAGAGAGAAAAGATTACGTGATTCTTGTTGAGTGAAATAATGGAGTGAAATAATCTTGTGTATTCGTTTAAATGTCACAGTAAATCGTGTTTTTCTTTTTATATTTATAATTTCGTGCAAATACATTAGTTTAATATACACTTATAATAATAATTATAAATAACAACATATTGTTGTTGTTCTTTTCATAAAATATAAAGTCTAAGGGTATTTATTAAATTTATAAAGTTATTAAAAAATTAAATATCTCATTTTTTTTAACAAAAGTGACAGGTGTTTTTTTAGCACATTTTATAAATGAGATGAAAATTCAATAGTTTGATTAAATTGAGCTTCAATGTTAGCTTTTATTAGATAATAGAAATATTCACTTTTTGTTGCGTAAGCATAATTGTACACTCTCATTTGTTCAATTGCAAATTGTTGGGTTCTTTTTACAATTTATGGAATTCTCTTATTATATACAAGATTTTACTTTCATGATTGAAAAAATATTTTTCTTAAATTTTTCCAGAGTTTCTTTCTTCATAATTCAATACATTTCTTAGCCGGATTAGTTGTAAACAAAACTAAATAGTAAACACATGTGTTGGATGAAAACAATAGTTTTTAGAATAATTGAATGACCTTTACGAAGGACATATATACGATTGATTGGTCCAGTACAATACATTCCATCGAAGAACTTATGTTGGTTAGGTTTTGGCAACTGGAGATTATTTGATTTCCAAAAAAAACATTAACAATGTACGAAAGAGGAGCGATTCACTAGTGAAACAATATGCTCAACCATGTTTAAAACAATACCCAAGGGTATTTGCTTTGGAGCTTAGAAAATCGTTTTCGGTAGCAAAAAAGATTGCACAATCGTCTGTTACAGTTTCTTTACGTCGTGCTGCTAGGGGTGGGGTAGAGAGTGCTCAATTATTGGAGTTGTGCTCTCGTTTGGAAACATTTTAATTGGTTCAAATGCATGATCGTTGGATTTGGTCTATGACAGGTATGGGAGATTTCTCTGTGGCTTCTGTTAGATCGATGTTGGATGACCACATATTACCAGGTGTGTCTTCTGAGACTAGATGGATTAAGGTGATGCCGATTAAAATCGATGTGTTTGCTTGGAAAGTTCGATTGGCTAAATTACTAACTAAATTGAGTCTTTCTCTTAGAGGGTTGCCTATTCCTTCTATCCTATGCCCGGTGACAAGCATATTGAATCTACGGCACACATTTTCTTCTCCTGTTCTATGATGAAAGATCTCGTCCGTAAGGTCTCAATCTCGTGGGACATTAGTATTTCGGATAGTTCGTCTTATGATGATTGGTTGAATTGGATTACGAATATTCAAATTCGGGTGCAAACTAAACAAGTTTTAGAAGGCATCTTCTATGTCTTGTGGTGGCAAGTTTGGAGATTTCGTAACAAGATTATTTTCGGGTCAAGTAATGCAAGAAAGGCGGGTTTATATGATGAGCTACTTTCATTATCATGTAATTGGTGTAACTCTAGATGTAAAACAAAAATTAGTTGGATAAATTGGATACAAAATCCAATGTTATCTCTTTTGTATTCTCTAGAGCTCTTTGCTAGCTTGTTTTTAATAAAATCGTCGTTATAAAAAAAATGTATAAAACAACTATGATTGTTTAAGCGTTGGATGATAATGTTAACAACTATATGAAATAAATGCATTCAATAATTACTTCCAAGACAAAATTGTGTTTAGTTTGAACAAGAAGTTAATTTAAACATTGAATGAAGCAATGAGTTAATCATATATTAAAAAAAAAAAAAAAAATGCTTTTTCTATCTATACTATCTATAAAACGATAGAAAGACATTTAAGTAAAAAGTGCGATAAATAATGAAAACGGTAAATGAAATTAAAAGACAATGTGTTTGCAAAGCAACGCGAATTAGCTTGTTAAGCTCGAGGTAAAAGTTTGCAACGAGTTATTATCCTTTCTCGAGATTAGTTGTCAATTAATCTTTTGAAAAGTTATTAACTCNCCTGTTCTATGATGAAAGATCTCGTCCGTAAGGTCTCAATCTCGTGGGACATTAGTATTTCGGATAGTTCGTCTTATGATGATTGGTTGAATTGGATTACGAATATTCAAATTCGGGTGCAAACTAAACAAGTTTTAGAAGGCATCTTCTATGTCTTGTGGTGGCAAGTTTGGAGATTTCGTAACAAGATTATTTTCGGGTCAAGTAATGCAAGAAAGGCGGGTTTATATGATGAGCTACTTTCATTATCATGTAATTGGTGTAACTCTAGATGTAAAACAAAAATTAGTTGGATAAATTGGATACAAAATCCAATGTTATCTCTTTTGTATTCTCTAGAGCTCTTTGCTAGCTTGTTTTTAATAAAATCGTCGTTATAAAAAAAATGTATAAAACAACTATGATTGTTTAAGCGTTGGATGATAATGTTAACAACTATATGAAATAAATGCATTCAATAATTACTTCCAAGACAAAATTGTGTTTAGTTTGAACAAGAAGTTAATTTAAACATTGAATGAAGCAATGAGTTAATCATATATTAAAAAAAAAAAAAAAATGCTTTTTCTATCTATACTATCTATAAAACAAAAATAGTTAAAGTGAAAAGTAAAAAGTAAGGAAAGTGAAATGTGAAAAAAAAATAAAAAATGAAATGTTGAAACAATTAATTATGAGCATGTGAAATGTTGAAACTAAAAAAAAATGTTGAAAACATATGTTTAAAAAAGAAATTATTAATACATATAAAAAACCGGGTTGACCCGGGACGCTTCAAACCTAGCGGGTTGACCGGGTTTATTTGACCCGTCGGGTTGACCTGGTTTAAATTGACCCGTTTTTCGACCGAAACGGTCCAAACGGTTTAACCACCCGGATCGAAACAGGTTTCAAAACATTATGTTTAATCCCCAAATCCTCAAACTTTTATTATTTTTCGTTTATAATACATAAACTTTTTTTTATCATTAAAACTATCTGCCGCTATAAAATCTCGTTGCTATGCACGAGTAGTCATCTAGTAACTTATAAAGCATACTTAATTTATACAATTATGGCTAATCGTCCTTGTAAATATAAGTATGTGGACTCTATCCTATAATTATATGCTTAACGTAAGAAATGGTGTGGTTTGGGTTGTTTCTCCACGTTGTGTTTGAACATTTGAATAGGATAGTGACGAACTTGACTTTTACTAATTTCCTATATAAAGTTGGAATCAAATAGCTAATTTAACTTAATTTTACTACAAGTCTACAAGCTTTTATTGGTTATACGACATCTTTGATTCTTTGCCTTTAAAAATGATGCAATGGAATCAAAAGGGTTCCTGATTGGGGCACACTAACATGATTTTCCATATTTTATACGAGGATGATTAATCCCGCACATTGAGGTAGGGTTGTATACTTGTATTAATTTGCTTATATTTGTTATCGTGTAAGCACATGGTGTTATCTTATTGTTTTAGAAATACATGAGGTTACTTGTAAAAACGTTTATTGTGAGCTCGTACAACAATAATAGCATTATCGTAAAGAAAATTTACAAAATTGGCAAAATTAAAGTTTAGAGATTGTTTAGAAGTTTATAGTACGAATCGAACCTTGGGTCACAACAACCTAAACCTATTTTGGGAATGGAACCACTAAGCTAATCATTTCTGTTAAACGATATATATTTTTAAAATAATTAAAAATGGACAAATAAGTTACTGTTTCCCTAACAGTAACACAAACGTAAATAAGTTACTTGATATATTTAATCACAACTTGGTTACTATTTCTCAGCTTAGAGCATAAGGAGCCATATCACGAAATAACACCAAAAACCCCGCTATATCAGTGTCACATCATTTCAACACCAAATAACATAACACCAAAAAATCACCCGTTATCATAACACCACCTTTAGAACCTACTTAAAAAAAAAAAAAAAAAAAAAAAAAAAAAAANAAGTTATAAATTGTGTGGGGGAGTCATAACTTGGCATAACTCAAGTTATAACTTGAGTTGCTATAATAACTTGAGTTATAACGCTGGAGCAACGCCAACTAGCTCAGAGTGGAAAACGCGGTTTAACATTTGCCAGTAGACCATAACGCAAGAGTTTCGTTACCACTCCCTTTGCTCTTATCAACAAAAACTCAAATCTTCCAAATTGACGATATTTCTTTTCAAGTTTCAAGTTGAAAATGGCACTTTTGAATAAATGAAAATCCACAAACGGATTTTGTAATTTAATTAAATAAGTCTATAGATTAACAAACCCTTAACTTTAAAAGGACAAGAAAACCAAAAACGAGGGGCGAATCTACAATGAATCTTGCTATATCTTGTGAACTCAGCTAAATAAATACTGTAATTTTAGTGTAATTGAAGTATAATTATAGCAATAAACCTTCTAATCTATACTACATATAAAGGAAAAAGAGTCAAAGTGGAAAAGTGAAAAGTCAATATTGTTGAAATGTTGAAATCTTATTAAAGGAAATTATGAATGTAATTAATATTATTATTAAAACACCCCATTACTTAAAAGTACAATGATTTATTCACATTGTACAACCAAATTAAATACAACCAATTAAAACACAAACCGGGTTGACCCGGGACGCTTCAAACCCGACGGGTTGAGCCGGTTTAATTTGACCCAACTAGAACGAGTTGACCCGATTAATCGAACTATTTCACGAACGTTCAACCGATGAACCACCCGGTCGACCGGGTTTCACAACATATCATTACTTAAAGAGTACAATAATTTATTCACATTGTACGAGCAATTAAAAACAATCTATCAAATTAAATCCAATCAATTAAACAAAAACCGGTTGACCCGGACACTTCAAACCCGACGGGTTGAACCAGTTTATTGAACCGTGTCGACCCAACCTAACAAGTTGACCAGGTTTACAATCAATCCATTTTTGCTTGGAACGGTAACCGTTGAACCCCGGGTGACCAGGTTTCAAACTTATGTAACTTCCAATCTTCAAACTTATTGGTTTCGTTCAACCGTCTGTACAACCAATTTAATACACCATAAACACCAACCGGGTTGACCCGGTACGCTCAACCCGACGGTTGAGCCAGTTAATTTGCCCTTTTCGACCCTACCTAGAAAGTTACCCGATTAACACGACCTATTTTCAACCCGAACGGTGTCAACCAAGGTTGAACACCGGCGACCGGGTTGCAAAACATATCCATTACTTAAAAAGTACAATAATTAGCACATTGTAAGCCAATAAAAAAATACTCTTCATTAAATACAATAATTAAAACAAAACCGGTGACCCGGACACTCAAACCCGGACGTTGAACCAGTTGTAATTGAACCGTTCGACCCAACCTAGCAGTTGACCCGGTTTAAAATCCCATCTATTTTTGCTTGTCGGTCACCGGTTTAACTCACCCGGGTTGACCAGGTTCAAGAACTATTATGTTAAATTTGCCAAATCTCAAAGGCTTATTGTTTCGTTTTAACCTATCAAACTTTTTACAATTAAACTACGGTGTTGCGCTATTATAAAATCCGTTGCTTATGCGACGGGTACTACGTCTAGTTGTATATTAAGATACATGAACAATCCAACTTGAACCCGCTCGAGAGTGTATTTCAAAAAACTAAAATATTTTAGTATTTTTACTCAAAACTTAATAAAAATTAGTCATTAGCTAAGATTTGGAGACTTAGGGTGTCGTTAGCAGATTGTCGCGTGATCACGCCACCTTGTGGGTGATGTGTAACACAATTAAGAATATGGAATAGATGTAGAGTGCAACCCACACCGCAGAGAGGTAGTAATTGCGTCTGCGTGCATGAATAAACGGATATTGAATGTAAATTTTTTATTTCAGCCTTAGCAAATACGTAATGTTAAACTTTTTTAGAATATTAGTAATAGTAGGTATCATATATATAGATTATATATATAGTGTATATATAGTAGTATATAGTATAGATTAATAGTAGTATAATATAGGTATACGTTAATATATATACTTATTATATATATATAGTACTATATAGTATATTTATTATAATATCAGTATATTAATTACTATAATATATATGAGTTGAAAGCAAAGTCTCCATTTTGTATTTTCATTGGTTTTTTCCTAGGCCTCACAGAAAGTGCAAGGAGATAGGAAAATGTTGTACTTTCTTTGGTGCTTTCATAAGAGACAGTTTCTTTGAAAAGAAAAGCAAATGATAAAAAAGTAAAATAAAATGATACATAGGAAAATGTTGTACTTTATTAACAAGAGACAGATTCTTTGAAAAGAAAAGCAAATGACGATCTTTATTCCTAGAAATTTCTTCATGCATGAAAGTCGCACCCCTTTGGAAATTTGCAAAACTTACATTTAAAATGAAACTTATTTTCAATTTGACTCACCTTTATGTCATATTGCTAAGAATAAGACACTAAATCACAATTTGCCGAATTTACCCTTCTGCGCCCACAAGAGATCTATTTCTTACTGTTTGAGCAAATTTTCGTAGATGCTCTTCAACCCTGATCCTTAGGAGGTCCTACAGCTGCTCCTTCGCCTCTTAGACTGAAATAAGAAAGAACACCGTTAGCTCGTCTCGGGGTTTTAATCCGAGACCAAGCTTTGGTATGAGAGTAAGTGTTTGCTTGGTGTGAATAATAGTAGAGGGATTGTAGAGATTAGAGAGAAGTGAATATCGGAGTCTGTGTTAATATTCTGTTCACCTGTGTGAACGACTCCTTTTATACTACCTGGGCTTAGCTCCACAACATTGTGAAGACTAAGTTGTCTTCTAGAGGCAGCGCACAAGTTGTTGATAAGCACCAGGAATGGTCTTCGGCATCTATGTTGTCGCACGCTTCCATTACTGGTTATGGACCAAGATTCCGGTTTTAGCAATATACCATAAAGTTAAGCCAAATTGAAAATAAGTGTCATCTTAGATGCCAGTTATACAAATTTCCCTACTCTTATTACTGCTTCTAATATGTTGGACCTTAAAAGGTTTATACAATTACCAAATAATGACTCATTGTCAAGTTTTATAACTTAGTTTCAGTGTAGTTAAATGTCTATAAACCTACTACCACTGTCATTATTTAAAAGTAGATAGGTTCGTCCCATAGATTTTGAGTGCTATGTGTTATAATGAAAAGTGACGACCATTGACATAACGTGTCTTATAATTCGATGTTACTATGCTATAATTACTAGTAGGGGCGTGAATATGTTTCATGTGATACATATATGATAGGAGAGTGATGCAGTTTTTCTTAGCAATCAAATGACTCAAATACTAAGGATGATCAAAGACTAAAACTTGAACCCGAAAGGCTCTAAGAACACAAGTTCATTAATCAAAACAAATCAACCCTTACACTAACCGAAAACCCTTATAAATAGATCCTTGAACCACTAAAATAAGTAAACAAAATAAACCGATAAAAGGAAACCAAAAGTACCAATAAAAATAAAGATAAACTTGGAATATTAAATCATAGAAAATAATTCCCATAATTGTTTTCCATGTGGGTCTTCTCGCGAGTCGGGTCGGGTCATATCACCGGGCCAGTCCGGATCGCCTGCACCAGAGAGGTTATAGAGACTGCAAAATGTATTACAAGTAACAAAACATTGTCAAACTCGTCGATCTTCATTACACCATTTGACCGCCTTTGAAACTTTCTATCAAAGAAAAGAAAAGTACTCCGTAATATTTAACAAATGTTTACTGTTAAGGGAACAATAAACATTTTGCCATTTACTGAAAACAAAAGTTAATCTAAAATATATAAGATTTGCTTTATCTAAAATACATAAAGTTACCTATAATACTCGTTTTTGGTTGGATAAATGGGTTGGTGAAAATGTGACTTTATGTGAAAATTTTCCGAGGCTTTTTAGACTAGAAATTCATAAAGATATCTCGGTTGGAGAAAAGAGATGTTGGAGGGACGATGGGTGGGCGTGGGAATGGAGTTGGGCGAGAAATCCAAGTGGTAGAGCTATAAGTGAACTCATGGAATTGACGAGGTTAACTAACCTTTTTGTTCCTACTGTTCATTTAGGTTCATGGAGTTGGCTTCTTGATGATAAAGGTGTCTTCACGGTTAAATTTCTTAGAGAAAAGATTGATGAATTTATTCTAAACTCAACGGTTACGGCTCAAAAGACTAAGTGGAACACATACATCCCAAGAAAAATCTGCATCTTTGTGTGGTGGCTCCAACATAGACGCCTTCATGTTCGCTCATGGTTACATCATATTGGCATGGATCTCAACACAATTCTTTGCCCTCATTATGATACCGACGTGGAAACTTTTGAGCATTGTTTTATGGCTTGCCCAAGAGTTATGGCGGGATGGGAATAAGTATTTAAATGGTGGAACATGGGTAATTTTAATGTTGGGTCTATTGGAGATATAATTAATCATAGTGGTCATATAATTATAACGTCATGCATAAGAAATGTTGGCTAGCAGTTTGTTGGGCAATGTTGTACTTAGTATGGTGTATTCGTAACAAGAGAGTGTTTTAGAATAAGATATCGAACCTATCTACAATATGCGACGAAGTACAAGTTCTCGCGTACTTCTGGATTTCACGAAGAGCAAAAAGGAAAATTACGTCTTGGAACGATTGGTGCATTGACCCTGTAAATGCATCCAAAGGTTAAAGTATATGCGTGTATGGTTTCAAGTGTTGAGATCGTGTGCATCTTATGTGAAGATGGTTTCGTGGGGTTGCAGAGGGAACTCAATAGTTTGGAATGGTTCTATTTTTCTTTGTTTTAGTATATGTGTTGGTTTGGTTGGTTTGTATTGTTAGTTTGTTGTAGTTTTTTTTTTGTGTTGTTCTTGGTCGGGTTCGAGTCTCTTTAATCGTCTTGTTTGAAGAGGTGGAATGCCGTTTGTTTGTATCGCTTCTTTTGTGGTTCTATTTATTGATGCATTTAAAAAAAACATAAGATTTGCAAATTAAATAAGCAATCAATATATACTTGTTAGCCTAAGAGTGTGGTGGTGTAAACAGGGGCGGAGCTAGAACTTTTTTGTCGAGGGGGCAAAATATAATAATTTTTAGAAACTACACTAAAAATTGGTCAGTTGGGGGGGCAAATTACAAAAAAAGCCGAAAATTTTCGAAAATTTACACTACAATTTTTTTCGCCGGGGGGTCACGTGACCCCCCGGACCCCCCTTTATCTCCGCCACTGGGTGTAAATTCAAAAATAAATAAAAGTGGTGAAGAAGACAAAGGTAAATTAGTCATTTCTCATGGGGTTTGACTTTGACTAACCGGATTTTTTAACGATCGTTAGTCAAAATCGCGAATTTGCATGAACAGTACAGTCTGGGGGGAATTTTTCGCAGGAAGTTCAAACGTTAGGTACACAGGACAGCTAGCATAATTTTTTTTCAGAGATATTTCTCGGAAAAATGATAAACTTTGGGGACATAATTTGCAGTTTACTCTCCATTTATTATCTCCACAACACTAATCTAAGCTTCCATATTGTAGTAAATAGTCTGTTAGCAGGTGATTTTCTGTAGTTACTGTTGGAACTTGGAATTTGTCATGGACATAGACACAACTCACTCAGTGCCAAACAAGAAAGACCCACCATGCATTTATTTAATGAGTTACATAAATTTCCATAAAGACACGGCGTATTATTGACTTTGACTATAGACTTAGTCGTCTCCTCCACCCACACATAACATACATGATCATTATTTAATCCATATATGGACACCATAACTTATTCATACTGTCCGCCATTGCATTTTCTGATTTTTTTTCTTCATGCGAAATGGTCAAATTAGTGAAAAACGTTTATGTAAATTCAAAGTCTAGCTAGCTAGTCAAAGAAATGAACAAAAATCTTTCTTTATTTATCCACCCAAGACTTGGTTAATAGACTTGATGATATCCATTCAAGAAGAAGTAGAAGAAGATTGATGGCCATTTGATTTTCTATATTCAAAACTTGAGTTTAAAATAGTAAATAAACATGGGTAGCTGTTTTTCTTCTTCTTCTTCTTCTTCCAGTAATCAAACCCCTAACACCACTGGCAATCTCAGTTCAGGTACATGCATGGCACTCCTCATATCATATCTTTATGTGATACTAATATTTATGTGTTTGCTAGATTATGTCATATAATATTAATGGGTTTAAAAGATTGTGTGATACTTCATACTAATATTTATGGGTTTGATAGATTGATATTTATGGGTTTGGTAGATTATGTGATACTATTTATGGGTTTCTAATTCTATAAACTTTTTGTCAAATTTGGGTGATACTATTTATGGGTTTCTAATTTTATAGACTTTTTGTCAAATTTGCGTGATTTCATATGAATCTTGTTTCTTTTTTAGTATAGAATCTCACTTCAAGAAGAGCTATTTTTTGTTTTTCTCTTAAAATTTTGTATGTATGTTCTGGATTTTTATGTTTCTGTTGATTTTTATATTCATGAGTCCTGTTTTATCAGTTGACTTACTACAAAATTTGTATGAAATGTTATTTTTCATGAAATCTCATTCCAGGAACTACCAATGTTCATCTTTTGCCAAAATTTAATTTATTTCATGTTTAAGTTTGTCATGTAGTATGAATCCCACTTTAAGAAAGTATCCAAGTTATGCCTTTTATATGAATTTTGTCTTTACATAAATGGATTTTTTCCGGTTGACTTATAGTCGACTTTCTAAGAATAGGGCGCGGTGTTTGTCATTGTGTTTTAAAAGTGATTATTTGATTATTGCATTTTCAAGGATAACCAGTTTATAGTGTTTAGGTATGGTGAGAGACTCATTTGAGTATGTTAATACAGGGGTCAAGATAATCAGTTTAGGATTTGTAATATCTCAACATTCAGGGGTCATTTTTACGTTTGTTTACTTGAATAATCGAATTTGCCAAAAACTTAAACAACCGTATCAGTGTATCACAACTTTCAGCAAGATCACTGCATCCAAAAGCTATTTTGTGCTAATTATGTCATTAAACATCTTACGTTAATAACACCTTCTTTGAATGTTGCATCGATGCAACAATCTAATGTTTTGTTGTTGAATTGTATATGAAAACAGCCATTTCACAGACTACCATTACGACAAACTCGTTATCATCAGGAGCAAGCAGCAAACTCTCCACTGGCAGCCAGTTCTCAGCAGCTAGCGGTAGTGACTCTATAGGGCCAGGGGGCCTCATCTTACCCCATCCCAATCTTAGGTTATTCAGCTTTGCTGAACTGAAAACTGCTACTAGAAATTTTCGAAGTGATACAGTTTTAGGTGAAGGTGGTTTTGGTAAGGTTTATAAAGGTTGGCTCGAAGACAAATCCACTTCAAGAAGTACTGTAATTGCTGTCAAGAAATTGAACTCTGAGAGCATGCAAGGATTGGAAGAATGGCAGGTAAGTAAATGTTTCAACTACATTCACGAGCTCTAGCTTATCCACATGAAGATGTGTGTTTTACAACATGCAACAACAACATACCCAATCCCGCCGGCCGGGGCTTGTTTTACAACATGCATATTATATATTTATAAGTTTGCAAAATGGTCTTGGNGAACCTGATCTGTTCTATCCTCTGCTGTAACATCTTTAAAACCAGCATCTCTGAGCATCTAACGAAAAAAAAGAAAATGAATCAAACACAATAATTTTATACTAAGATTGTTTCACTGATCTTTATCTTGTAATGTGTATATTCACCTGGCCATAACTTTCTACATCATGAAGATCATATTCTCTTTGCTTAATGTATTCTGAAAAATCTTCAGATGGAGTTCCGAATTTTCTGCAGTAATCACTAATGAGAACTTTGCCACCTGGTTTCAACCACTTGTAGAAGGTTCGGAACAATGCAGGTTTGTCCTATAAAACATACCGTAAAAGCTTTTAGTGGCTGATCAAACATTAAAATAAAGCTTTTAGTGGCTTTCAGCTCGTTCAACCGATAAGATCAAACATTACCGAAATCAAACCATTTATAAGTAGATGGGTAGAAATTTGCACCTTGAGTATATATCCATTTTAAAGTTTTAATACACATATATACAGTATAAACTCACTTGAATATGGAGGATGGTGTCACGACTGTAGATGACATCAAACGTATCACCTGGATATGACTTTTTGGTACAATCAGCAACCTCGAATTCAACTGCACATTCTAGCCCAATTGCCCTTTCAAGAGCCAAAGAGATCATATTGACAGAAAGATCAATGCCAACAACTTCAACGCCAAGATTTTCTGCCATATAGAAGTCGCTTCCCCCATTGCCACATCCAACATCTAAAACTTTTTGGCCTGGTTTCAGATCCAGCTTTGCAACGAATTCTTTTGTAGTGTCTGCTCACAATACAAATTCTTACACTAAGAACTTGAAACATTTTTCTCAGGATTTGGATAGGTAAGGTTCATTTAGAAGGAAAAATTAGACAATACATATATAAACACATTTAGTAAACTCCCTTTCATAAACTGTAGATGATTCTACTTTTCGACTCAAGAGTCGTCAAAAATCAAACTTGGTTACATATTTAGCCTTATTACTTAAGAATAAATAACTACCTAAGAATCATACGTGGTTTCACATTTGACCCGCCAACATTTATTACTCCATGTTTATGAAATTTGTAATAAGTGTTCCATACAAATAAGCAGTGCAAAATGTTGGAAAAACTTGAGTATACCTTGTAAACCATTTAACTAGTTTGGCCCATACCTTTTTTAGCTAAAACTTTTGATTATACGCATTTGATAGGTTAACAATTAAATATTACCCATTTACCCAAGTCGACACATTTTGATTTTAATCATTTGATCAAAATTAGCAATAACATAAAACTCAAGTTACCCATTTTCAAATAAATGGGTTGCAGTTGATACCTATTCCTCCTGGGCTCACAAACCCATATCCAAATATGCGTTCATAACGCAGTATGCCACTGAATTTGTACTGGACGTTGTCAAAGAACTGCTGGAATCCCTTATCGACATCGTCCTCCGACTTCACCACCTTCTGCCATATCCAGAAGATCTGCAATAAAAACCAACATGAGTGCAGTAGGCCCGAGGGAAAAAATAAAAAATAAAAAAATATCATGGTTGTTAAGTAAAGTACCTGATTTTCATTTTTCTTGTTGTCTCCATACACTCCAACGCTTTTCGTCTCAACAAGAGAGAATTCAAAGGAATTACCTGACACATCAGACATATGACATTCCTTAAAGACCTAAGCATTAAGCACCGATAACCAATAAGAAAGCCATTAAGTACTTGAACAATTTCCTTAGTCAATGTGTTAAGTCAAACACCGTAAGTTTCCTGGTCAGTCTATTTGTACCTTGGTGTAGTATCTAGGTTCGCGGATGTATTCCAGGTTTCTCTTTTGCTTATGTTATTCAGATTGTTGAGAACACGATTCTGTGAAGAATATATATCCTCCAACCTTCACCAATTTCAGAAGTCTTCCGGCAATATCTTCGACCTGCAAACCGCAAAAAGACAATACATGGCGAGGATAATAAATGTACTTTTAAAACCAGTATCAAGTAGATAGAAATTTTTGTTTATGACATGAACAAAATTCTGTCTCATTGTTGTTTATAGGACTTTATCAAGTTGATAGAAATTTTTTTATATGACATGAACAACAGGCTTTTGGCGTAGCAGGTTTCTAAGGTGTATCAAAGGTGCCCCATGGGATGTCAACCAAGTGGTTTTCGGTTCTAATCCCAAATAGGACAAGGTGGGAGTAATGGGTGCGTGAGGTTGCTGTTCAAAATAATGCTAGTGAATTTATGGATTCACTGGTTCAATATTAACAAATATGGGATTCATATATTGATACTGGATTTTATTCTTTTACATCATGGATATACTAAGATCCGTTAATAATGCTAAATATCTCTATGACGTAACATGACATGAGAATAACCACTCACCTCTTTGTCTGAGAGATTGATCAGTAACGAGTCGGTGAAAATCAAATCAACTGTTTCAGGTGGAAAGTTAAGGTCGGGTGAAGTAACATCAGCACACATAAATTCAACATTTTCATGGTGCCCGTTGATGCTCTCATTCTGCATAAATAAGTAGTTTTTACGAGAAAAAATAAAATCCATAGACTAAATATAATTTCTTTACCAAGGTTTGGATGCATACTTCTTTTACCACACTTTCAACGGAATCAAGGGCTATGACTTTGCACACCTTTTTGGCTAGTTCACCAGTAAAATGACCCAAACCAGCTCCTAATTCCAGGACTGATTTCCCCTCATACGGTGGAAGGAATGACAATACCTAGATAAGAGTCGAGGCGGGGAACACAAATTTAAATCTAAATATATCTAAAAGATGAACAGAGATGGTAAACATAGGTGCAGAACTTATTACAATTCCAAGCAGAATGTTCCATAAACAGACAAGAAAACAGTCCCATTTCACACATCCAAGCACCTCCTACTTAGTAACAGGAAAAAGTTACCGTCACTCAGGCGAAAAGTTACTGATTGTTGCAATACAGGCAACTCGATTAATAAAAAAGGCAGAGTTTGGGATTGCTTATTTATGCTGTTAATTTGCTTATCTTGTTTTTAAACACACATAAGCAGCTTGAAATATTGGATATAGGAAAAACTCTCTGCTTGTAAAACTCGCATAAAGAAAAAGTTGTGGCTACCAAGCATGCTCATTACTCGAAAATAATCAAAATGTTCACTCAAGAATGACAATAAAACAGAAAATAGTACCTTAAGCCTCTCTTCATTGTTAAGCTGAGATGCCATAGAATCAAGTAGTGAGAATGACTGTGTGCTCCACTCATTACTCAATAAGCAACTAATTACTGTAATATACTACGTGATCAACAACAAATTGTCAATATATTAATATAATAACCCAAATGCACTATATCTTGTTTTTCTCTTTATGCTTTTGTTGTTTCTGTTTCTAGCTACTTTTTATCCTCATTTAGCATAGTGATAATCACTAGACAATAAAAATATCAACAAAAAGTAATATGATGATTCATATTTCATATAAACATATACAATATCAAATTATGATAGAAGATATCATTTGTTCATGGCAACTGGAAAGTTAACTCGTAGTCAGCTATGAAACAAAAATTTTTTCTGTTTGATTAACCTAATAGTGGAGTTGAAAAAGCGGGTAGGAATCAGAGACTGATATACACATCAGTTGCTACTTGTGACAGGGGAATGGCTTTGTTCCTCGAGACCTTTACTTAAAACCTAACTAGGTGTTAAAGGATTCATCATGTATCATGCATCCATAGATACCGTATTCATTAACAGCAAGGCTGGAATTCATAACGATTTATTGAAAAAGCCGATAAAGATTGATAAAAGATAGGAACCTGATAGATAAATATGACACATCATACTGTAACAACAGAAATGGATGCATCATCTTTGAAAATTACCAAATGACAAAAATAAAAGCAAATGCAAACAAGTAATCTTAGAAAGCGAGTATAGTTCATTCAACATCAACAACCAACGACAATAATTCTACAACAAAGAGAGAGTACTAAGATTACAAACCACAAGACATCTGAGCCTAGGCACCAGTCTTTTTATTTCAACATAAAGTTCATAACTTGAAAACACTAGAAATACAAAGAACCATACTGCAATCACTTCTTTTCAGCATAAAACAGTCCCCATCTCTGCTCCCCAGAACCAACCCGCACCAGCTTTGCCTTCCAACCGCCAACAATATCATTGTAGTCTCCCTGTAGATATCATATTTAACACATGACATTTAACCATGAGTCACATACTACTGCCAGTGATTGTAAGAATTTACAAGTGTGCAATAAGTTATGTAAAATACTTACTTCAGTGAAGTCTTGGATGAATTCTTCCTTTTCATTCTCGACCCTTTCTAGTTCCCTTGTAAGGACTTCCTTGAACTGAAAGTAATGATTAAATATAAATTAGAAAACAAGGATAATTTTTTGTTTCAAGGAATACTTTTGTCCCATTTTTTGAAACTGAGTATAACTAATTTTGTGTCAATATGATTACAGCTATAAAAAATGAACTAAGAGTAAGTAATAACCTGTTCAGTACGATCCTCTGCTGTCACCTTTCCGAAGCCAGCATCTGTAAGCATCTGAAGAGTAAAAGTAAACATGTTATTACACGAGCTAATAACATATCAACTAAGATTGTCATATTTATATTTCAGTGCTTTGCTTGCTTTACCTTTCCATATGTTTCCACATCATGGAGATCATATCCTCTTTGCTTGATGTATTCTACAAAATCTTCAGATGGTTTTCCAGATTTTCGGCAGTAATCACTAATNAAAAAAATCTCTGCCTCTTTTGGGTGAGATCGTTGCACTGCTATGCCACTGGTGGTTTATCGCCGATGGTTTGGCCTTTATTAACCACTCTTCTTCACGGGTATTCGGTGTTCTCGTTAATTCGAGCGCCGGTTAATCCTTGTTTTGGATTTGTTCGTCCGTGGGAAAATTGAATCAAGTATGATTCAAAAGAAAATGAAAAGGGTTTGTTGATTCTGGATACAACAGGTGTGTTTGTTCCTTTTATGAATCAATTTGTTTTAATCCTTTTCTTTGATGACCCTTTCGTGTTTAGCGATGGTAATTGGGTTCTATGTTTCTGAATCGACGTAAGGTTTGATTTAAAAATCAAAACCTTTGTTCCCTCTTGATGTTTTGGTCTCGGTAAAAATAAAATCCGAATGAAAAATGCAAAAAGTTGAAAAAATCGCCTAATCCTAGTTGCCGGTAATTTAATTATGAGGCGGCTATGAATTATGGACGTTTTTCAGAATCACAAAAATGATTATTGGTTTGATTTGTGGTTCGGATAATAAGTTTGCAGAAAAAAATTTTACCGATTATGGGAATACGTTTCTTCTTCGATTCAGGGCAAAGTAGAATCCTTGGTATATGATGATTTGGTTAAATTATTCCAAACCGCTCTGATACCAATTGTTGGCCTCAACGTTGGATCTTTATTGGTCTAACGTGGTCACAATATACCAAAGTACAATATGTTTCAAAGAATTGCTTTTGTATTAATCGAAATAATAATCAGTCATCATGTATTGTTGTTACAGAATCTAATCTATTTATAAAGAATGAAAAGGTGCGAATGAAAAGGTGTGTTGGTTCGAATGGGTATAACCATTCGAATGGTTGTGTCGCTTCCTTTTGTAACTGTCAAATGGCAGTTATTTCCTATGAGTTGACTTTTTAATGTTGACCTTTGACTTTCGGGTTTGACCCTCTAAATGGGTAAAATCCGGGTAAGATGGGTAAGAGTGGGATTAACCCAATAATATTGCCATACCTATTCCTCCTGTGCTAACAAACCCGTGTCCAAATATGCGTTCATAGCGTAGTATGCCAGTGCTTTTGTACTGAACATTGTCCAAGAACTGTTGGAAGCCCCTGTCACCGTCTGCATTCACCACCTTCTGCCATGTCCAGCAGATCTGCAATAAAAGACCCACAAGAGTGCATTCTATGGTGAGTAACTCATAGATCAAGAACAAAAACCAGAAAAGAAAATTATATGTAAAATAAAAAGTACATGGTTTTGGTTTTTCTTGCTGCGTACATAAGCTCCAATGCATTTTGATCCAATTAGAGAGAGTTCATAGGAAATACCAGATGCATCAGATGTTTGACATTCCTTAAAGACCTAAACAACCATATCCAAGAAGTAAACTATTACATATTTACACAAAATAGGAAAATACAAAGAAGCAAACATTTTCCTTAGTATGCATCAATTCAAAAACCACAATTTTCAATTTTTCATAGTTAAGTGATTAATTATTTAAATGAAATATTAAAAAGGGGAACCAAGTTTTTATGGGCCAACCCAGACCGTCCCAAATTAATTATATCAATATACTAACCATAGGGCTTTGTTGCTACAGTGCTCCCCCACTTTGCTACTACCACACTTTGTGTTACAAACACATGAGCGTGCATTACTACCCAAACTTGCTCCCAACCCACCTTTTTGATGTTGCTACAGTGCATTGTGTGTATGTGTACAGTCTTAGCAACAGTAGAATGCTGCGCTCCAAACTTCTTCTTCCCCACACACACACATATTAATCATCGCCCAAAAAAAAATAACGGGAGTATTTGTTGAAGCTTCTTCCATACACACATTAATCAGATCCCCAACCCTCTGTTTTTTATCAATGGCTGAAAAGAATTGTGGCATAAGCGTAATAAAAAAAAAGCATGTACTATAACTTTTAAATGGCTAAGGGGTATTAATGGAATTTCATAATATAGCATAAAATCCGTTTCATTTACATAGGGACTGCATTATATACCATCACCTCTCTCCACATCAACCCTAACCGCCCTAGCACCATCGCCTCCCCATCATTTTCTTCGCTCTCTCCCTCCCATCTGTAACCACCCACATCAATTTTCCCCTCAAATTAAGTAAACCCCCTCAATCATCTTTTTTGATCCCTTTCATGATCGATTTTGTTAAAGCGTAAGAAAGTGGACTCGATTTTTATTATATGGTTTATTCGATCCCTTTCATGTTCAATGTAACGTTAACAATCGGTATGTAATTTTTGAGATCCCGATTTAGAAGAATATATATATATATTTTTGTGGTGAAGGTTTGTAGATTCAATCTTGTTTCTATCTGAAAGAAAAATATATGGGTTTTGATATTCGATGTGATTATTATTTTTTATTTTTTTGGCTTTGGATCTGATTTTTTTGCTTTCGTTTTGAAAATTAAATATGTTTCTATTTGAATTTTAAATCTACAACCTTATGTTTAACAGATCTACATATGTTTATAATATGCACATGTAATTGAAACCTACTGACTTTACATGTAATTGAAATATTGGGTTTTCTTGTTGTTAATAATATACGGAGTTTACATGTAACTGAACCGACTGAGTGCACATGTGTTTAGCTGTTTTATGATGTATAAATTTGGATTGTTTAGCTTTTTTGTTGTTGTCAAAACAAGGCCACAAGGGTGGTTTGGTTAATAAAATAACATGACTAAAAATGAAATTGGAAGTTTCGTGGTCAAAGCTTGCCTAAAGTGTCTTTACTAAAGAACCAGTTTATTTTCTTATTGAAATAATGCAATTTTTATAATCAAATTTGACACACCAATTATTTAAATAAGTGGTAATAATTTGGATTAAAATTGAGTCATACAATGCCTGAATCATTTACTTTTACAATTTTTTTACTTCTGGTGTTGCTTTTTCCAGATCCTTAAAGAAGACCATGGAATTCTAAAGTGACGTCATTTTTTTGGCTTGTTGCATACTCAGCTCGTGGGGTATGAACTCTTTCTAATACATGTGCACATCTATATCGAATTTATTACATGTATGCTTATTTTGGAATTATTACTAGAAAATACATGTGCATTGTGTGCATATAGCTTTAACTTACACGTAAATTCGTAATACATGTGTGCATGTGATCGTAAGAGTGCGACACAAATGTGCTACAATTAGAGGGACATGGGGTACATTGTTACAAACAGTACATGTGCATTGCGTACGTATAGCTTCAACTTTAACGTAATACATATGTGCATGCTCGAGATTGATATAAAATCAAATGAATTATGTGTTTTATAGCCGGTAAAAAAATCAATGAAAAAAGATTGCATATGTGTTTTATGGCCTATAAAAAGCTAATGAAAGGGTGTGCATATGTGTTATTGAGAAGTGCAGATGTGTTCACATTTTCTGGTGAATTTGATATCTCGTGTGCATATGTGTTTTTACAGTTTCCGATTTTAAATGTATTGAAAGTATATATGTGAATATGTGTTTTGTTAGATGTTATGATTAAATAATTCGTTTATTAATTGGTTGTAGTTACAGGATGAAGAGCGATGTTAAGAATGCACATGTGTTTTGTACATACTATCAAACGAGAAAATAGTTATGATAAAGAAGTAAAGAGAAAGACACAAATGCATGAAGTTGCGAGAAGATTACTAGACACGGCTACACATCAACGAAACTTTCATTTATTCTCTACTTTTAGAATTTTGTATTTCAATTGTATATGAGATGCTTTTTAGTTTTGTGTATAATGTTTTTGTTTTGAAATGTATAAGATACATGTACAATATTTATATTTGTCATTCAATGCACTTGTGTAAATATTTGTTATCAAAACATATTAGAGGTTTAATCAATTGAATAATAAAAATATATGTAAATTTACCTTATATAGAAAAAACACATATGCACATTACCTTTTGAAATCATGCATGCTGGAAAAATAATTATTTCAAAAACACTTAAAATTTAGGACCTAGAAAAATGATTTTATTAAAAAAAAAATTCAAAAAGAAAATAAAAATGTAATTTTACCATTATACCCTTTTGAATTAAATAATAAAAATAAATATTCAAAAAAATATGATTGGTTGAGGC
Organism: Artemisia annua; assembly: GCA_014162995.1. NCBI lineage: Eukaryota > Viridiplantae > Streptophyta > Magnoliopsida > Asterales > Asteraceae > Artemisia > Artemisia annua. The sequence continues at coordinate 131,255 of LBNU01030680.1, read as the reverse complement.
TTGTTCTCGCAGTTCTCGCAATTTATTTGGTTCTGAAAAGAACCCTACCCTATATATATATATATATATATATATATATATATATATATATATATATANCAGTATCATATATACTATTATACTATAGTATATACTATATATATGATGTATACTTCATATATATATATATGATATATATATATGCTACTCACGTAAGTATATATAATTTATGTTTTTACTGAGTATATACTTACTACTATTATATTACTAACTACGTACTACTATACATATCTATATAATACCTATATATGTGTATGTATTATTCATATATATGTGTATATATATATGTGCATATATATAGTAGTATATTATTTATATGTGGTATATATATATGCTGTATATATATATGATATATGCATATACTATATATACTATGTCACCGCGTACTATATACTATATATGGGTGTGTATTATTTACATACTGTACTATACTATATATATCATATAATGGTGCTCAGTATGATATAATGTGTAATACTATACCCATATATATGTATATAGCATACTATAGTATATTATTTATATATATATATAGCCTATCAATTATAATATAATATATGTATATATATGATATAGCTAATATATATATCGTAATAGTATAATATATATCACTAAATCTTATAATCACATTATATATCTATATAATATCTAATATATTATGGATATATAACCATATCACCATACTATACACACAATATATATGCTAGTAACCTAGTATTGGAGTGTATTACGCGGTAATGTAGTGGCCAATTCAAGGGTGTCGGAGGAATACGAGGCTTATAAGGAATGGAAACACATAGATTCTTATCAATACCTTGATAAAATAGCAAATTCCTTAATCCAAGGATTATGACACGATTCACAATAACACAAAGTCAGCCGAGAGGAGGATGAACATCGAGAAAAGCAGACGCATTGGCAAAAATTGCGATCATTAACAAGTTAATCCCGTCACATCTGTCAAACTAACAGTATTGGTAGAAGATCCTAAAAGCAAGTCAATCTCCGACGGATGGACAGTATCCACAGTAATAGGAGAGAGAAAGGGCCCCTATCAATGAGATGCCCCTATTGTGGACCTTTCAAGCATATAAAATGAGGGTTATATTACTCCCAATAACAGAAAGAGTATAAGAAGCTCTACGAACACGGCGCACTGTGCAGCGCAATTCCTGAGTATAGATAGGGCGTCTATTATATCTTTTTATATATATATATATATGTATATATATATATATATATATATGTATATATATATATATATATATATATATATGTATATATATATTTTAATTAGGGTTGTGTTAATTTGTGGTTTTTTTAGGGCTTTTAAATTTTATGGATTCTAATTTTCTGTTATGGTTTACTTTTGCCTAATTCATGACCTAATTTGGATCCTACAGGTATGGATTTTGGGGGTTTTAGGTATCCTACAGGTATGGATTATGTTTTTCATTTTCCTCGGTGTTTGTTGAAATTTCAGCCTTTTACCATGTTTCGTTTGCAGGTATGAATTTTGTTGTTTTGTTAGGGGTTGTTTGGATTGCCTTATTTTTGGCTTATGGGGTTGGTTTGTTGGGCTTATGGCTGCTTATGGAGTTGGTGATTAATTAGATTGAAATTTAGGTGTGTTTATGTTTTGATTAGATGATTTTATGCCCCGTTGGGATTTGCTTATTGAAAATGATATAGGACAAAATAATATATATATATGTTTTTTTGGTAATTTTGCTTATTGAAAATGATTAATTAAAAAATGTTTACAACTCACTTATAGTTTGAACTATTTCGACAGGCATAACCAACTTTCTCGCCAACTAGCACCGTTAGAGATCCAAACAGAAAGCCGAACAAATGTTGAGGAGTAGAGATTCAGGAACCGTGTGCCATTAAACGTGCTGCTACAAGTGAACCATGAAACTCGGAAGGTAATTCTTAACTGCAGTAGACGTGATGGTTGTTGATTGGTCTCTCTAAACTTCTAACTGAATATATAGAGTTGAGATTGTCCGTATCTTGGTGGGCCAAGTTACTAATTTTGCAGCCATGGCAGATAAATCCATAACATTTGACCGAACAATACTTCGGCCGGTAAAATAACGAACGGTCTGACATGTTATCATTTTAATCTGACATGACATTCTTTGGGTGGTGGTGTTGTTGTTGTTTCAGTGTTGTATTTGGCATTGTTGGCCAATTGATAACGGCTGCTTTTGGGTACTTTTTCTCTAAACTGAGAAATTAGCCTGAAAGTAGGCGACAGCTCTCCCAAACACCCCATAAGTCAAAGTATCGTCTGTTTTTTATATAAATTTCTATAGGAAGCTGCGTTGTTTGTGATACTTTGTAAAATGGGTTTTTTATACAAATTTTACAGGAAACTGCAATGATATTGATTACGCATGGCGAGCCTTTGTGGAATGAAAATAACTTATTCACATGTTGTGTTGATTTGCCATTAACAACAAAAGGAGTAGAAGAAACAGTTGAATCCGCCAAAAGAATAAGCAATATACCTATTGGAATGATATATACATCTGCACTTATTCTTGCACAAATGACAGGTATGCTTGCCATGGCTCAACATCACCGCAAGAATGTATCTGCACACATCTTTTTGTTGATGCTTTTTTTTTCTTTTTCATTTGTCCCATTTTAGTGTATTATCTGATTATCCTTTATTACAATCACATGTTTATGTTTAACCCGTTGTGCTTTGAATGATGAACTGTATTGATTGTTGCGTTGTCATGGTAGGTTCTTTGATTGTAGTTAGTTGCTATGCGCTTAAATAGGATAGTGACCGTGTAGAAACCAAAAAAAAAAAAAATTGTCGCAAAGGTCAAGAGTTGAATTTATTTGATTTCTTTTCATCTTTTAGTATGTTTCATTCAATGGTGAAAGAACTACATTATATTATTAACTGAAATTGCTAACTTACTAAAAGGTACATGTTAACAAATAATTATTAACTGAAATTGCTAACTGAAATTATTGGGGCATTATTTAGCATAGTTTCGGAAACGGGCTGAAACAGGGGAAATTATTAAAACATTAGGTAAATTTGAGTCATTGCTGTGATTTTTTTCCATTTGTAACCTTGATGAAGTTTGGTGTCGCTTATTTCGTAGAATTTCTCTAATATGTCCCCTGAACAACCATTAAATGCAGGCATGACTTCTGATCTCCTTAGTTGTCAGTAGAGGAATCCAGATGCTGGAAACTCGCATACATGGTATACCTCTTTTTTCTATTTGATTTATTTAGCTTTATGTGAAAAGTGTGATATGTGGCGACGTTGAAAACTTATAGAAAAATGCTATATACCTTAGTTTTGTGGGTTTTGTATGGGAACTATTGATGTGGGTTGTTTAAAATGTCATAGGAATAGGAATTGGTTGTTGAGATGTGCAAAAAAAATAGTCGTTAATTTTAGGTAATGTTCCGTTCTTTTGTTACTGTAGGAGGACACAGTTGATGCGCTATCCAAAAGGCTTATGAAACATAGGGTGAAGTAAATAAGGTCATCGATTCTAAAAGGCCAAATTAACAGCCCCTTTAATTCAAAAGTTAGTGATTAAATATGCATCATTAGGTGTACTATAGCAGGCTCTCATCTGGGTTGTCATCACTTGCAACTATAATACGATTACAAATATTTGATAATTTGTTGTGCAGGTGGAAGCTACAAAGAAGAAAGTCAAAGCTTTCCTGTGAAGATTTGGCAGGTTATCAACCTACCTGAAAATGTTGGATATGTGGTGACTAAGCAGTATCAATGCCATTGTGGCACTTTTTCCTGAAGGTATGCAATTCTTTTAATTCATCGCAATTACGTTTTTATCTGTGATAATAAACATAATTAGTTGTTCGAATCCTTTAATCGGTTATATGACATTACCTGTATCATTTATGAATAGTTGTACAGGGTTATGTTTGTTTCAAAAGTGTCATTAAACATTTGCAGATCTGATGGCTTAGTTTTTTCTCCATTTTGATGAACAATCTATATCTTTGTGCATAGTCATGTTAAGTTGGAGCTATAATGGGTCAATGGGCAATACAAACATATTATATATAAAGCTTTAGTCATTTATGTTTAAAGATTGTTTTTTTTTAACAAAAATGGCAACTTCCTGTCTAATGTGAGGAAACATATAAACTCAGTGAAAAAATATGTATGTTGTATGGCTTTTGTCATAATCTTTTAATTTAACTTAAGCATCAATTAAATACATGATTGAGGGCATAATTGTCAAAAAACATTTATTTCATTACTTTCCTCCTTTTCTTCTTACAACTCAAGAACACTAACAAATTTTTAACAATCTTTCATTTTCTTTCATCACCACTTTCTATACATTCCATTTACTTAGCTTTTCCTCTACATAAAAAGTAGAGAACATAGTGTAAATGTAAAAAAGGTAACATACATTCTTTCATATTTTTTTATTAAAGCTGTTATCATGATTAAACGTCTTGGTTTCAGGTGTAATGATGTATGATGTGCAAGTGGGTGCACAAATGCAATGAGAATAACGTAAAAAATGTCAGAAAAACCAAGGCCACGCCCATTAAGAATAAGGTATGTGTTTTAACCATATACGGTTAGTAACTACTTGATGTATTTGTGTTTGTGTATTTATTTTATCCTTTTTTTTCACATTTGCAGCTTGGAATTTCAAAAGAGCCACTGAACGGCAAGCAATGAGAGCAAATGAGCGGAGCAGTGGTGAGGCAGGTGGTCGCAATGTGATATCCACAGCGGACCAAGTTGACCATACGACGATGTATGCAATCATGAAATCATTGACAAGATTTAATACATGAATTCTGGTAAGTTTGTTTTTAATGTTGTTTAATTCCGAATATCGATTGATTTGGGTGTTTTTGTTTGTGTTTTGTAACCGACTTATGATTTCCACAGCGGACCAAGATCACCATACAATGATGTATGCAATCATGAAATCGTTGACCAGATTCAATACATGAATTTTGGTAAGTTTGTTTTTAAGGTTGTTTAATTTCGAATATCGATTTGGATTTTTTTTGGTTCTCCTTTTAAGGATTTAGTTCAGCTCATGTATGACAAGAGATTTAAACAAATAAGTGAGCGAGTTGCTATAAGAAAGTTGTGAAATTGCAGTTTTGATTTGGTATTATGTGATTGTAAAAAAAATGGTCACGTCTCACTTACTCTGTTTAATTCTTTCTTTCAAGTTTACAAATGTTTATAGATCTTTTTTTCTTGCTGGATTGCTAGCTATATTCAACGTGTAGGTGTGTCATCCCAATTGTTGATATTCTATGCTTATTTAAAACAGTGAAAATGAAGTGCACGCCACTAATATGCGTCTTTTTCTGTATGAAAAAAAAACAGGATATTGCAACTCTTGGTGTCGCCAATGTAACATATCCGTTGTCATGAAAGTTGAGGAAAGAGAGGGTGACAATAAAATTTCTGCATTGCCATACGTTAGCCTTCTTAGCCAGCTTGATGGACGAGCTTGCGGCCTCAATATCAACAGGTTATTTAAGACCTTCTTAACCAGCCTGATTCTGGTTGCATTTTCAAACAAATTATATATGGAATTGTCTCTGATTTATGATTGGCTATTTTTTGTGATTCGCTATTTTTAGTTAATATCTCAAGCAGAAGTTACATTAGCGATGTTTCAGATTTACATGCCTCTTAGATACTCACAATTTCTATGGTTTAAAACAACAACAACCACTAACTATACAGCTTAAGGGCTGCTTTTCTCAGATTTAGGGTGTGACTTGAACAGCTAAGTGGCGGTTTGGAAATTATAGGTACAAAAAAAAGACGATAAGATGCTTTTATTAGATTTAAATTGTGTCATAAGTTTAACCGTTAGTAATAATGAAAGAGCACATTCTTAGGAGTTTAATCATGATGTGTCAAGGGGTTTTAAATGAGCTTATCAGCTTTTTTATTTTCAAATGTGTTCATAAGCCCAAAAAATAAGCTAATCCAAACACCTTAATGAAAGAGCACATTATTAGGAGTTTAATCATGATGTGTCAAGGGGTTTTAAATGAGCTTATCAGCTTTTTTATTTTCAAATGTGCTCATAAGCCCAAAAAATAAGCTAATCCAAACACCCTCTTATGGCTGCTACTACATTACAAGCGCTGAATATGTAGGTATATACTTCAACATTTGATCATTATCAGCTTATCTATAACAAATTGACGTTTTTTGAGACTGTCCTTAATGAGTGCGAGCATCAGCAAGGTCAACCATAAACCATCTTTTATGTCAAAAATTTCAGATTCATGGGCAGAGATAAACAGTCTTGGAGACAAATTGACTAAACATATTAATTTCCTTAGTAGAATGTCCAAAAGACAGTATATACAAATTCATGAAACGGGTGACTTGGTCAGTTTTTGTTAATGTGTCATAATAGGTTCTGTTCTAACTGGGTATTTTTTATCCCATATTGCCACAAAAATGATGTACACTTTTTTCGAGCTATCACAAAGTAGTCAAATTTATTTTTGTACCTATTTTGAATTGCAGGAGTATATTAAATAAACAAATATCAGCTGTATTTTGGGAAATGATCCGATCACCTGATGATGGTATGAAAAGTGAGATTATGGAAGGCGAGAGCTGGCATCTACTCACATTCCTATATATTTTTTACAGAAGAAATTTGTTAGATAACGATGCTGGAATGTGATGAACTTAGTGAGCCTTTTATTGATCTCTTTACCAGTGTATCCACCATGATAGTCAATCTTTAGGTTTTCTTTTTACTTGATTGTTAGGATTGATTATCTATTTTTTCCGGTTTATGGAATTACTTTATTTTGGAAAAGCTCACTTTTTCGGCTTATGAACATATTGTGATTGTTTCTACGTTTTTTTTTCGTCTGTCTGCAGGGAGCAAACCAAGTAGACTTCCCTAAGAAAACAAGTACGATATCTCATGCTTTATTTCGGCGGAGGTCAAATGAGACTAGAAATATTGTTGAAAAAGAGGCCGCTGGACCAAATATTAAGGTTTTATCCAAAAGATTACATTAAAACGACAGAGTCCGTTGCCTTATTGTTGAAGACGGCACCTGTCGGACTTATTTTTTTTGCCTAACTTATGTATACAAACATCCCGCGGCAACGCGCGGGCTTAATACCTCGTTGGTACTACGAATGAACCTTTCAACTTGCACCCATGGACCGGACCACCCCAGTTTTTGTAACACCCGTTTCCCGGGTACAAATAGGCCCCACCCTAGATGAAATGGACTAAGGACTTAATGTGATTGGTTAGTCAATGAATGTTTTATTGTAGTCAAACCCGATAGTCAAAGTAATGGTCATAGAATGTGTAGCGTATATATAGAAGATAAGTTGCGTTATAGATATAATGAGAATGGACTTTAAGGGACTAAAATTGTAATGTGTTTAATGTGCTATAAGATTATAGGTGGCCAAAGTAGAAAGGAACGAGACTTTATGACCAAAGATGTTATTTGGCCATACTTTCAACTAACTAGAAATGAGGATAAGTCTAGACTTATCTCATATTTTCCATAAGATTCTAGAAATGAGAGAGAGTGTGCATATGTCGGTTTATAAGAAAAAGGATGGAAGGAAATGAAGCTTGATGGTCTAAGAATTATAGTGATTAAGATCTTATGCAAAAGGGTCATCCATAGCAATGATCTTTCCAAGTAAGTAACCTTTATATCTTGATTCTAGTGAGGTTATGGTTTATGAGGAAAGTGGGAATTCATCATATGATCATGATATGATCATATGAT
>LBNU01030680.1:71587-105697 GCA_014162995.1 Artemisia annua | reverse complement strand
GGGACGATTAGTGTCTATTTTGGGGTTGAGTTGTGTTTTGTTATTGGCGCTATCATGGTATCAAAATATACAAACTTTTCTTTATCTTTTTGTCAATTTTTTTTTTTTTTTTTTTTTTTAAACTTGTTTCGTTTGTCGTTGCTTTTGTTAATTGTTCGTTGCTGGTGTGAGATGTGTATATAAATTTGTTGTTTTGTCTCGAGCGCGTGTACTGGGAAAGTTGATACACTAGCTTAGAACTGTTATCTCGAGTGAAGACTTGATAGAAAATATTTTTGTTGCCAAAAGAATGCTTCACGGCACATAATTAACTGGTTTTGGGACTCGGGACTTCTGCTAAGGGTAATGGCAGTGGGAGGTTTATGGGCCAGCGGTGTGGCCAAACCGCCGGGGAACACCGCCGCCACCCCAGCGGTTTGGTCCAGCGGGTATTTTCCCTTCGGAGGTATGAAGTGACCGTTTGAAAAATCGAACCGTTGGGAGTACAAATTGGAACGTTGGGAGGTATAACAAAAAAAAATAAAATAAAATAAAATAAAAATAAAAAAAAATTAATCCCTATATATACTACTTTTAATTACAACTTTTATTTCATACCATTTCATATATACTTTCAACCTAATATACTTCCAATTCATATTAATCTACAAAAAAAATAACATGGATCAAAGAAAAACAAGAGGTACTTTCAACCTAATATACTTCCAATTCATATTAACCAATCCGGTTATGCGAGACATCACTCTTGCCAAGAAACGTCAACTCGCGGAGAAATATAGATGGCCTAGCGATTTTTAGATTATGTTTTTTTTTTTCTTTTTCCAAGTATTATGTAATGTTGTTTTAATTTATTAATGAAATATTTATGTTTTTATTAAATTGTTTAATATAATTTATGAAAATAAAAAATAAAAAAATAAAATAAGTTGGTGGGGTTGGGAGGTATGAAAAATCTATGGTTGCCACTAAAAAAGGGTTGGGAGGTATGAAAAAAGTGTAAGTGTGGTGGAATGATATTATTGGTGGATTTGGGAGGTATGGGTTTTTTGGGAGGCATGACTGCCACCACCCTAATGGTTTAAGATTAATGATCCAAAGTCCTAATTATATATTGTTGACTTCTATGGGAGTATAGTGTATTCTTTGGGTAGTGCGTTTGTTCTCGAGGTTTTGATAGGCAGAAAATTCAAATGGAATGGTCGATTTTAAGTTTAAGTAAAATGTACTTTGATTATGAAATACTTTTTAGATTCTTGTCAAAGTCAACTAAGCTTTTTATCGCCCGTAGTTGTTTCATAATAGCTTTGAACGTTCAAATGGTAAATGTGTTTATACTATCATCATTTGAATTAGTATATGCAATAAATATCTTTCTTTTATGTTCAAACTAGAAAGTATAATGATAACATAGTTTACTTTTTTAAACTCAATAGCAATTTAAGATATTCTCTATATATACTAAAACGCTTGAGGCGTGAAAAAATATTAAACAATTAATAAAATATAATTTAATTGTTGGGCTAACTTTCAGTCCAGGTTGCTGGCCCATTAATTTTTTTATCCTTCCTTTTTCTGTCCAGTCTTTTCTTCCATCGCATGAGACAACAACAAAAACAATAACATCTGACCGAGTCAAACGAGTTGACTCTGTGAGTTGACCGAGTCGAGGCGAGTTGCGGCCAAAGAGAAGAAGATCCACACGAGTTTTGTAAAAATAAAATGGTTTTATAAAAAGTTTTATATATAAATCGGTTTTATTAAAGAATTCAGAATTAGGGTTTCGAATAAAATTACCAAACTCAATGGGTCCGCAGATCCGAAACTCCTTGTAGTTACACCCATTGGTACTAACAGGTGGAAAAGTTCCAGCAGAGTTGTTGGAATGATTCGACTCAGCTAGCAGCTCAGCAACTCGTTGCTCCACAAGTTGGTTGATCATAGCTTGGTCCACAGTAGGTGCATTCGGTGGAATGTGACCATTGTCTCCCAGAACATCAACGTTTTGATTCCTGTGGTTGCGGTTGGTGGTGTCCAGGTTGTCAGGAGTAGGGGTTTTGACATTCCGAGTAGGGCGTCGTCCTCGGCGACCAGGGGTAGCCGCTGCAGTACCAGATCGAGTGGCTCTGACAGGGTTTCGTCGTACAGCCATTGATCTGAAACATCACACAAGGTTCGTAAGTTCCCCGACATCACTTAATTTGCGCTCAACAAGAATCAATATAAATGAAACCAAGACATCGGAAGAATATCAACAATACACCACGAAACAACAATAAAGCGAATAGGAACTTAATTTCCATGACACTCAAACCACATAATGTCATATAGAAATATTAGACATCATCCATACAAATAGCGATCAAGATATCGTTCCAACTACCATAGACATAACAGATACTAGTCGTTCTCAAACGAGACAAATAACCAACGGAAATACATCAACATGAAACAACTAGCTTTTCTAACCGAACACTCCTCGGTATAGAAAGCAACAAGACCACAAAATCCATCTATCTAGCCACTACGCTGGCGCAGACTCCTCAACTCCTGCCTCAAGCCATCCAGCTCTCTCCACAACGATCCCATCTCAACACTATGTGCATCAGCATCCCTCTTGAGGTCCGCGACCTCTCTCTCTAACCCCGAGTTCCTCTTCCACAACTCGCGATCAGCCTCGCGTGCCGTGAGGAACCCTCTCTGTAAGCTGCCCATATGCTCATGAATCTCCATCATATCTCTCCTCATCTCCGAAATTCTCCTCCCAGCATTAACCAAATCAACTCTCAACTCCCCAATAAACTCAACAGTCACCCTATCAATCCTATCAGTCATATGCGTAATCCTCTCACCCAACTCCGTAAGTCGAGCCCAAATCCTGCCGGTCTCGCCTAACTCTGCAGACTCAGCAGATGTCTCAGATAGCGCGTCCGATGCCACGGGACTGCCAGGTGGTGAATCAAACATGAATAGGTGATCAGGTGAAATCGGCTCTAACGGGTGTATGGGAGAATCAGGCGGTGCTGGCAATCCATCATCATCAGGCATCTCCTCCTCCTGAGGATCATCCTCCTCCTGAGGATCATCCTCCTCCTGAGGGTCATCATCCTCATCATCCTCCTGAGGATCGTCATCCTCCTCCTCCTCGGAGGGGTACTCCATCAATCGACGTCTCCTCAAAGGCGAATCGTGTGGTGAGGGTGTAGGTGATCTAGGGCGACGACGCGATGATGTAGGTGGTGCATCTGACAGAAGAGTGTGAACATCAAAATGCATGGGTGGTGGCGGAGGACATACAGACATGCGTGCCGTAGCTCGGTGGGCGAAACGTGGAGCCACTCGAGCTAAAGCCTGATGAAGAGTAAGCTGTCTCGAAGTACCAGGGAGCCCTAGAGAAGATGAGGGTCCCTGAGAAGTAGATACAGCAGGTGGTGTAGAAGTAGCTGCTGTCGGTGATGAAGTAGCTGAATGCATGGCAATCCTATAGGGATCATCAGGAGCCATGGTAATCCGTGCCGTGCTGAAGGGATCAACAAGGATATCCTCAGTAACATCGAGCATAGGAGGGGCCATAGTCTGTGACAACGACGTAGGGTAGGTGTAAGTGTTTCAAAACAATTAAACCGCGAACTCAAAATATCGTATCAAATCGTTATAAAATCCCAATCATATAGTTTCAAGAAAGATTTCTAGTACCGCATTACTAAACATTTATAAAACAATTAAGCCATATAATTCCTCAAAATGCCATCATATCACATAATCAATATACTCCAGATTCTCAACTTATCTCAAAATCTCATAATACCTCAATAATCGAAGATGCTTCGGCTTGGCGGGCTGGCGGGCATTGGTCGAGGATCGTTTTCTATAAAAATTTTGGTTATAGTTTAGGTGTTTATTACCTAGTTCTCTATAACCTTGGCTCTGATACCAATCTGTAACATCCCCAAAATTTGGTACAGCGGAAGACTATTCAAGCTTTCGGGGTGCTACGGGGATTGGTATCCAACACAAGTCATAATAGAACGAGATAAAGTAAACATGAATAAAAACACATCCAAACGGGGTTTTAAAGTTTACATTCATCCCAGGTTTACCAAAGTAAGGCCCAAAAGAAATAAAAGTAGGTCCCCAAATACATATCAGAGTTATTAGAAAACAGATCCTTAAACCAGATTGCCGTGCCAAACCTTCCAAGCATGCATCTTCCATCAATCTTAATTACCTGAGAAAACGCGCTAAAAGTCAGCTTTCGCTGGTGAGATCATAAGTTTAAATTCATAGTCAAATCAAGTGGACATATACGCAAAATGCTTGCTAGCTAGACTAGGCCTCAAACAAACCTGCGGATACCCTCCGCTCCATCATAATCCTATAGGTGCACACTATAGCCAAAATAATATCATCCTAAGGGAGCCATGCTACGACCTTAGGGATTCACCAAATATATCATCCTAAAGGAGCCATGCTACGACTTTAGGGATTCACCAAATCAAAATTTATCTGTATGCGTAAGGATACGACATACCCACATGCGTAAGGATACGACATGCCTCAACTTACCTAGATCTAGTCTAGGCCTCGTTGTACAGCTTACCTAGTTCTTGACTAGGCGTCGCTCTCTAGTTCTATCGCATAGCAAGTTTTAAAAGAAAGAAAAAACGATAATAGTCCACATAAAACAATTTGCACATTTCTCACCCCAAGTATTGAAAACAAAGTTCAAGAGTAAAAGTGGGGCNNCCAGTTGTCACATCCTCCCCGCCTTAGAAGAAACCCGTCCCGGGTTTCTCTCGGAACAAATCATCTACGAAGTGAAAAGCTTCGGATATCTGTTTCGAAACTCGTCCTCACGTTCCCACGTAAATTCTGGTCCATGACGGGAGTTCCAATGAACCTTGATGAGCGGGTTGCGACTGCGCTTGAGTCGCTTAATCTCTCGATCCAAAATCTCAATCGGTTCTTCCACAAAGTTCAAATTCACATCAACACGTATATCTTTCATCGGTATCACCGATGTTTCATCAGAAAGACACTTCTTCAAATTACTCACATGAAATACATCGTGAACCTTACTTAGTTCCTGTGGTAACTCCAACCGATAAGCTACGGGCCCGATTCTTTCCAAAATAAGAAACGGTCCAATGTAGCGGGGGTTAAGTTTCCCACATTTTCCGAAACGTATCACTCCCTTCCAAGGTGAGACTTTCAGCATCACTTTGTCTCCAACCTGGAACTCCAGGGGTTTACGTCTCTGATCGGCGTAACTTTTCTGCCTATCCCTAGCTGCTTGTAATCGATCACGAATCTGAGTCACCTTCTCAATAGTTTCCAATATAAGCTCGGGGCCGGTAAGTTGGCTATCTCCAACCTCAGCCCAACCAATAGGCGAACGGCATTTACGACCATATAAGGCTTCGAATGGTGCAGCCTTAAGACTTGTATGGTAGCTATTGTTATAGGAGAATTCCGCAAGGGGTAGGTATTTCTCCCAGCCTTTACCAAAGTCTATTATGCATGCACGTAACATATCCTCTAAGGTTTGAATGGTTCTCTCACTTTGTCCATCGGTTTGGGGGTGATATGCAGTACTCATATCTAGTCTCGTCCCCAAAGCGGTTTGAAGTGATCGCCATAAAGCTGACGTGAAACGGCTGTCGCGATCAGAAATAATCGATATCGGAACACCATGACGAGAAATAATTTCCTTCACATACAACCTCGCAAGCTTGTCGATGCTATCATCTTCACTAATTGCCAGAAAATGAGCAGACTTAGTCAAACGATCCACAATTACCCAGATAGCGTCACAACCGCTAGCTGTCTTTGGTAATTTGGTGATGAAATCCATCGTAATCCGCTCCCACTTCCACACCGGAAGTTCTGGCTGCGTCAGTAATCCTGACGGTCTCTGATGTTCTGCTTTAACCTTCGAACACGTCAAACACTTGCTAACGTATAATGCTATATCCGCCTTCATGTTTGGCCACCAATATAACTTCTTCAGATCCTGGTACATCTTGTCAGAGCCAGGATGGATAGAATATTTTGACTTATGCGACTCATGCATAATCAACTCGCGAATTTCTCCATACAATGGTACCCAAATTCGGTCTCCATAACATAACATTCCATCAGAACGTTTAACAAATCCCTTCTCATTTTCCGCCATCCCAAATATATTCTCGGCAGGTCGGTTTTCTGCCTTCAACGCTTCCGTTTGAGCTTCTAGTATTTGAGATGGTAGCGGCGACACGATAGTCATTCCCAATGACCTAACTCGTAACGGTGGTATTCTCTCCTTCCGACTAAGAGCATCAGCAACGACGTTTGCTTTACCGGGATGATAGCGAATTTCGCAATCATAGTCGCTTAGCAGCTCAATCCAACGTCGCTGTCTCATGTTAAGCTCTTTTTGGTTCAGGATGTGTTGTAGACTTTTGTGATCAGTGAATACAACACACTTGGTCCCATACAAGTAATGTCTCCATATCCTTAAGGCGAAAACCACAGCACCTAACTCCAAATCGTGGGTGGTGTAGTTATTCTCGTGCTTCTTGAGCTGTCGAGAAGCATAAGCTATCACCTTCTCTCGTTGCATTAAAACCGCTCCTAACCCTTTATGAGAAGCGTCACAATAGACAACGAAATCTTCGCTACCTTCAGGCAATGCCAAGATAGGAGCACTACACAACATCTTCTTGAGCAATTGAAATGCTTCCTCTTCCTTATCTCCCCATTCGTATTTAACATTCTTTTGAGTCAACTTGGTTAGCGGCTTGGCTATCTTCGAAAATCCCTCAATGAATCTTCGGTAGTAACCGGCTAAACCCAAAAATTGACGAACTTCTGTCGGGGTTGTCGGTGCAGCCCAATCTTTAATAGCTTCAATCTTAGCGGGATCTACATGAACTCCTTGACTATCAATCACATGACCCAAGAATTGTACCGTCGGAATCCAAAATTCGCATTTAGAGAACTTGGCATACAGCTTCTCCCTCCTGAGCAATTCTAAGATGAGTCTTAGATGCTCCTCATGCTCTTTCTCACTCTTCGAGTAGATTAAAATATCGTCGATGAACACGATCACAAACTTGTCTAAGTAAGGCTTACACACCCGATTCATGAGATCCATGAATACCGCCGGTGCGTTAGTCAACCCAAACGGCATCACCTGGAACTCGTAATGCCCGTAACGGGTTCTAAAAGCCGTTTTCGGAATATCTTCCTCGCGAACTCTAAGTTGATGATACCCCGATCTCAGATCGATCTTCGAATACACACTCGATCCTTGGAGTTGATCGAACAAGTCATCGATTCTAGGTAGCGGGTATCTATTCTTTATCGTTAACTTGTTCAGTTCACGATAGTCAATACACATACGGAAGGATCCATCCTTCTTCTTCACGAATAAAACTGGGGCTCCCCAAGGTGAAGAGCTTGGTCGTATGAATCCTTTTTCGGCTAACTCCGCCAATTGTTTCGACAACTCTTCTAGTTCAGCTGGTGCAAGTCGATAAGGTGCCCGTGCCACGGGTGCAGCACCAGGTACCAACTCGATTTGAAACTCCACTTGTCTAGTGGGCGGGATTCCCGGCAGATCGTCGGGAAACACATCCGGGAAATCACGAACGATGGGCACATCTTCAATGCGCTTTTCTTCCTTCTCCTTCCCCCCTTTCGCAGATATTTGAGCTAAGAAAAGGTAACATCCTTTTTCCATTAGCTTCGGTATCTTAGTGCAAGATATGACCGCTAATCTGGATGGACTCCTCAACCCTTTTCTATCTCCTTGTATATTTAAAATCTCCTTGCCGTAAGGCACACGCACAATCTTCTCATCACAAAGTATGTGAGCATGATACTTTGATAACCAATCCATACCAACGATGACATCGAAACTTCCTAACGTGACGGGTAAAAGGTCTATGTTGAAAGGGCGATTCAAGAAATTCAATGTGCAGCCGCGAATGATGGTTTTAATCCTTTCTATTTTTCCGTTAGCTAACTCTACATCATATTCAATTCCTAAGGCCATCGGGGGTTTTTCTAATAGGGGTGCAAATGTAGTGGACACAAAACTTCTATCGGCACCAGTATCAAATAGTATGGAAGCATAGCGATTATTGAGAAGGAACGTACCAGTAACGACGTTCGGGTCTTCTCCTCTCTCGTCTCCCAGTGCATACACTCTCCCTTGTGCAGCTCCTGCTTCCACACGTTGGCCCTCATTGTCCTGACGTCCACGATTTCCTCTAGCCCCATGGTTTCCACGATTGTACCCATTACCACCCGATCCTTGATCTCCTCGGTTCCAAGATCCTCTACACTCACTCCTATAGTGTCCCTTCTTTCCACATCCAAAACAAGTAACACTCGCCTTACTCCAAGCTTCAGGAGCAGCTTGCACCATAGCAAGGGGTCGAGCCCTACAATCCCTAGCTACGTGTCCTTTCTTTGAGCAATTCTGACACATCACCTCACATCGTCCATGATGATTTGTGTAACAACGACCACACCTGGGTGCATCACTGTTTTGATTCTTCTTATTCCCATCTCCCATTGCATAAGCCTTAGCAACATCTTGTCGCTTGTTACGGTGATCATTACCCTTAGAGTGATGGTCCCTTTTCCTCTTTCCATTCTTTTTATTCTTTTCCTTTCCAGCTTCTGCCAATGCCAACGAGTCCATCAATTGTTGAGCAATTGTGATAGCCTCACGAACACTTGTAGGCCTAGCAGCAATCACATCGTTCCTTGTAGCCATAGGCAACCCATCGGTATGTCGCTCAATCCTTTGAGCCTCAGTCTTAACCATGTCCGGGCAAAGCAAGGATAAATCCTGGTAACGACGGTTGTAAGCCATCATGTCGGTACCCTTCACCTTGTGATTCCAAAACTCAATCTCCAACTTCTTAACCTCATTCCTTGGGCAGTAAGTCTGAATTAGTGATGCGCGTGGATTGCAACACGCACTACGTTTTACCTCTCGAGGGATCTCGAGAAGCTTGCAATCCCCACCAGGCAGTGTACCTGACCGATGTAGTATAGTGAAGTGGCAAGTACCGGGGGATTGATCGTTCTCTCACAGGGAATAGTGTTCGTTAGGCTAAAGGCTACTCTAATCTAGGTCTAAGGGTGGAGGAAGATTCTTTTTGTATTTTTATATTTTATGGAAGCAGTAAAATCTCTGGTTTTGGAGGATAGGGCGGAATTAGTTGCTAGTCAACTAACCCAAGTTATCTACTTCTAAGCTACTTATATTTTTGTATTTCTTTGTTTTAGAGAAAATCAGTGGTGGAGAATAGTGTTTACTTAGATTTCATTACTCCCTAACTATCTTTTACCATGTAATTAGTATGTTGAGTTTGCGTGGATGACGGGTGTATTCCTAACAAGTCGTAGGGAGTGCGTTCAATTCCCTAACTCTATAAGTTCCTACCTCACTCTATGACGATACGTCAAGCATCCTATCATGAGCTCACCGATAGCAACCTATGCATGAAATACTACCTTAAAATCGATAACGCACATACGATTCACGTTTCTAAAGACGTTCAAGCTTGTTACCGTATAGGAGATTAGCCAGTTTTCTCTAGTCTAACGTAGATGAAACATTCATCCAAATACAATCACAACATACACATCACATGATAATCAATAGTTAGGTTTCATTAGATCTAAGCAAACACAAAGTAAATTAGCCTAGCATGTTAAAAGAAAGACAAGTACAAGCATAAATCACACAACACATAGACATATTGTATGAATAAAGACTTATCTTGGATTAAACATGCAAGTTAGAGGGGTTAGGATACCCTCTAAGGTCACTAATACACGAACTAGGGTTTAACCCTAAAGTTCTTCACACCAAAATTCGACTCTAGTTCTCCAAAGTTATATAAAGTAAAGAAAAATCGTTCTATATATATAGAAAACGCGGGCTGACGGCGTCAACCCAATAGGTGACGTCGTCAGCTCGGCGATTAGGGTTTTCAGACGGCCTTCCTTGACGTGGTCATAATTGCTGGTTCCAGATCTGACGGCCTTGGTTGACGGCGTCACCAATTTGCACTACGAACTCTCTGGCCCGTCACGAGTATTTTTCCAATTCTGGACTTCACTTGTTCCTGACGGCGTCACCTTGTAGAGTGTGACGGCGTCACCTTCTGTAATCTTCAAGGTCTTTTGAGTTTTTGTTGTTTTCCGCACTTTTTCACTCCGGAAACGCCCGAAAATGCTTCTTTTGTGATTTTCCCTTCAAAAGTACCTAAAATGAGAAAAGAAACGACTTTGGGTGAAATCCAAACCAAAAACATACGAATTAGGACTCAAACCGACCCCTAAAAACGTAACATTTTTCGTCTCATCAAATACCCTTACACTTGAGATTTGCTTGTCCACAAGCAAATGCGCTTTTATTCCCAATTGAAAAACAAGTTAGAGGTCATTTAATGCGAACTTAAAAGTAATTACAAGATTTAGTCGTTCCGCTTTACTCAAAATAAGCACGGAGAAAATATACTAGCACCTCTCATGTAGTGTTTGGATACTCACATCTCTCGGTTGATAATATATAGATATAATATAAAGGAAATGGACAATATCACACAGTTACTGACAGTGAACACTGACTCAGTTTTCTCTATCCACCTGACCAAGTAAACCACTCCTTCAGTTCCACCAAACTCAATGGGTCCGCAGATCCGAAACTCCTTGTAGTTACACTCATTGGTACGAACAGGTGGAAAAGTTCTAGCAGAGTTGTTGGAATGATTCGACTCAGCTAGCAGCTCAGCAACTCGTTGCTCCACAAGTTGGTTGATCATAGCTTGGTCCACAGTAGGTGCATTCGGTGGAATGTGACCATTGTCTCCCTGAACATCAACGTTTTGATTCTTGTGGTTGCGGTTGGTGGTGTCCAGGTTGTCAGGAGTAGGGGTTTCGACATTCCGAGTAGGGCGTCGTCCTCGACGACCAGGGGTAGCCACTGCAGTACCAGATCGAGTGGCTCTGACAGGGTTTCGTCGTACAACCATTGATCTGAAACATCACACAAGGTTCGTAAGTTCCCCGACATCACTTACCATGCGCTCAACAAGAATCAATATAAATGAAACCAAGACATCGGAAGAATATCAACAATACACCACGAAACAACAATAAAGCGAATAGGAACTCAATTTCCATGACACTCAAACCACATAATGTCATATAGAAATATTAGACATCATCCATACAAATAGCGATCAAGATATCGTTCCAACTACCATAGACATAACAGATACTATTCGTTCTCAAACGAGACAAATAACCAACGGAAATACATCAACATGAAACAACTAGCTTTTCTAACCGAACACTCCTCGGTATAGAAAGCAACAAGACCACAAAATCCATCTATCTAGTCACCATGCTGGCGCAGACTCCTCAACTCCTGCCTCAAGCCATCCAGCTCTCTCCACAACGATCCCATCTCAACACTATGTGCATCAGCATCCCTCTTGAGGTCCGCGACCTCTCTCTCCAACCCCGAGTTCCTCTTCCACAACTCGCGATCAGCCTCGCGTGCCGTGAGGAACCCTCTCTGTAAGCTGCCCATATGCTCATGAATCTCCATCATATCTCTCCTCATCTCCGTAATTCTCCTCCCAGCATTAACCAAATCAACCCTCAACTCACCAATAAACTCAACAGTCACCCTATCAATCCTATCAGTCATATGCGTAATCCTCTCACCTAACTCCGTAAGTCGAGCCCAAATCCTGCCAGTCTCACCTAACTCTGCAGACTCAGCAGATGTCTCAGATAGCGCGTCCGATGCCACGGGACTACCAGGTGGTGAATCAATCATGAATGGGTGATCAGGTGAAACCGGCTCTAACGGGTGTATGGGAGAATCAGGCGGTGCTGGCAAACCATCATCATCAGGCATCTCCTCCTCCTGAGGATCATCCTCCTCCTGAGGATCATCCTCCTCCTGAGGGTCATCATCCTCATCATCCTCCTGAGGATCGTCATCCTCCTCCTCCTCGGAGGGGTACTCCATCAATCGACGTCTCCTCAAAGGCGAATCGTGTGGTGAGGGTGTAGGTGATCTAGGGCGACGACGCGATGATGTAGGTGGTGCATCTGACAGAAGAGTGTGAACATCAAAATGCATGGGTGGTGGCGGAGGACATACAGACATGCGTGCCGTAGCTCGGTGGGCGAAACGTGGAGCCACTCGAGCTAAAGCCTGATGAAGAGTAAGCTGTCTCGAAGTACCAGGGAGCCCTAGAGAAGATGAGGGTCCCTGAGAAGAAGATACAGCAGGTGGTGTAGAAGTAGCTGCTGTCGGTGATGAAGTAGCTGAATGCATGGCAATCCTGTAGGGATCATCAGGAGCCATGGTAATCCGTGCTGTGCTGAAGGGATCAACAAGGATATCTTCAGTAACATCGAGCGTAGGAGGGGCCATAGTCTGTGACAACGGCGTAGGGTAGGTGTAAGTGTTTCAAAACAACTAAACCGCGAACTCAAAATATCGTATCAAAATCATTATAAAATCCCAATCATATAGTTTCAAGAAAGATTTCAAGTACCGCATTACTAAACATTTATAAAACAATTAAGCCATATAATTCCTCAAAATGCCATCATATCACATAATCAATATACTCCAGATTCTCAACTTATCTCAAAATCTCATAATACCTCAATAAATCGAAGATGCTTCGGCTTGGCGGGCTGGCGGGCATTGGTCGAGGATCGTTTTCTATAAAAATTTTGGTTATAGTTTAGGTGTTTATTACCTAGTTCTCTATAACCTTGGCTCTGATACCAATCTGTAACACCCCCAAAATTTGGTACAGCGGAAGACTATTCAAGCTTTCGGGGTGCTACGGGGATTGGTATCCAACACAAGTCATAATAGAACGAGATAAAGTAAACATAAATAAAAACACATCCAAACGGGGTTTTAAAGTTTACATTCATCCCAGGTTTACCAAAGTAAGGCCCAAAAGAAATAAAAGTAGGTCCCCAAATACATATCAGAGTTATTAGAAAATAGATCCTTAAACCAGATTGCCGTGCCAAGCCTTCCAAGCATGCATCTTCCATCAATCTTAATTACCTGAGAAAACGCGCTAAAAGTCAGCTTTCGCTGGTGAGATCATAGGTTTAAATTCATAGTTAAATCAAGTGGACATATACGCAAAACGCTTGCTAGCTAGACTAGGCCACAAACAAACCTGCGGATACCCTCCGCTCCATCATAATCCTATAGGTGCACACTATAGCCAAAATAATATCATCCTAAGGGAGCCATGCTACGACCTTAGGGATTCACCAAATATATCATCCTAAAGGAGCCATGCTACGACTTTAGGGATTCACCAAATCAAAATTTATCTGTATGCGTAAGGATACGACATACCCACATGCGTAAGGATACGACATGCCTCAGCTTACCTAGATCTAGTCTAGGCCTCGCTCTCTAGTTCTATCGCATAGCAAGTTTTAAAAGAAAGAAAAAGCGATAATAGTCCACATAAAACAATTTGCACGTTTCTCACCCCAAGTATTGAAAACAAAGTTCAAGAGTAAAAGTGGGGCTATGACTCACCTCAAGTCCAGAAATCAGCAAAAGAAATCGGTAGTGGTAAGATGTATCACAACTCAAAAGACAGCAACTACGGACTCGGCACTTCCTAACAATATAAACTCGTTTCAGGATCATTTCCTCAAAATCAAATATTCCCAATCCCGAACGTATCCATTTTTACTTTCCAAAAATCCATTTCTCGTATCGTTAGTATCGAGTTGGTGTTTGGTATCCATGCGGGTGTAGGGTCGACACAACTCAAATAGGAAGTCACAACTAAAAGATATGACGATAACCTCTACGGGTTTAATATTGGCCTAATATATTATTTAAATAAATTACCGAAGTCTACCAAATCCGTCGACATGATACCCTTCCATAATTTATTTACCTAACATATTATTCCAAGATTACACCCAAAGTACCTAAAACACATAGCACATAATGTACTACATGGTAAGCTTTTGGGTCTACTTAAGTTTCATAAATAGATTTCCGAAACTTATCGAATTCGTCAACTCGATAAACTTCATAAATTATTTATCGACTTATTATCCCCAAACTCCTACCACGACCTAAGGCGTCGTAGGATATAATATCCGATAATAACCCTTCCTATATAACTATGTAAGTCCTATTTAATCCGTCGACTAAATAAGTTAAATAGTTATTTAGATCGAGTGTATTAGCGCTACACATCCGTGACTAACATAAATAGTCAACGAAATAAAATGGGCGAACTTGGATTTAAGTGCCCTCAAGTATCTTATAACTCGCAACGTCTCGTTTTATTTCCAAATGCTCATTAATATTTCGCAAAACAATCGCTTTTTAACTCGTTTATTTACTTTATACAATAAAAGTATAATAAGGTTTCCGACAATATTATACTAAATTATTAGTCTAATATTTATCGTTAACTTTATTACTTTCGTTCTCGTGATTTCTTATTTATTATATACACATTCGTACATATATATTTATATATACTCTCGTTTACACGTTTATATATATATATATATATATATATTTATATATCTAGCGAATGTTTATATTGATATATAAGTTATTACGAGTTTTTCTATTTCGTTCGAGTTATAAAATACACAAGTCACAAGTCCGAGTCATCACTTCTCGGTCCATTGTCCAAATCCAAAGTTAAGGCGGTTGTCGAAATCAACCATTGACTAAAAAGTCAAGGTGACCTCGACGTCGCTCAAAGTTCACATGTCCAATTATATCATCAACAATAATCCCCGTCAATATCCAAAACCAATCCACTCAAACAAACTACAAGCACCGGGTCCGACTACGGTACCCAACTAGTCCTATCTCCGTCATTCTAATGCCGTTTCACACTTCCTTATTACTCCTTTTTGGCCACAAATGAAATAACAACAATAGCAATAATAATACAACAACAATATAACCATAAGTTGCCATCGAGAAAACACGTAATCCGGGTTGGTTTACCAAGCCAAAACCCGAGCCAAGAGACCCACTTGGGTCTCGGCTAGACCACGAGTCACATGGACTCAAACCAAAGACCACTTTGGTCTCGTCCTAGGCTCATCCGAGCACTCCCAAGCTGCCAAACGGACCCTCTTGGGTCGCGGCAACATAAACGAGAACAACAACAACAAAAGTCATAAAATCCAAGCCAAATCCACACTCCCATTACCAAACTCTAGCTAACCATATTATGAGGTCAAAACCCATCAAACAAAAGCACAAGACTCAAAGATTAGCACCAAGCCGAGAGCCTAGCTCTCGGTTTCAAGTCGACCCACCAAGGAAAATCATAAACCCGGATACCAAACGAACCATTATTATAAAAATATCATTTCCCATTAGTTTACAAGGAAACCCAACAAGAAAAACTAGTGTACCCACGGATTGGGTGACACATCGAGACACACGAGTTGGAACTCGTGGCCACTCACCTTCAAACGACCTCAAAAACAAGTTTCTTCAAAAACCCAACAAGAAAAGATGATAAAGGTGGTGTTTAGGTGGTGGATTCGTGGTGTTAGAGGGGGTTTTGTGGCGCGTGAGTTATACCAAAAGGTAGATCTCGATGAGATGGTTACTATGGTAGTGTTATTTTGGTTGTAGGGGTGGCGGTGTGGTGGTGGTTGCCGGAGAAAAGGGGCGGCGGCTAGGGTTCCAAGAGAGAGAGAGAGATAGAGAGAGAGAGAGAGATGATAAGGTGGTGATGTTTGTGTTTGTGTTTTGTGTGGGAACCAGGAAACCACAAGGGACGATTTGTAATATACTCTTTAAAAAAAAGTATAATAATAATAATAATAATAATAATAATAATAATAATAATAATAATAATAATAATAATAATAATAATAATAATAATAATAATAATAATAATAATAATAATAATAATAATAGTTTTAATAGGGTTGGGTATGGTGGCTAGTCATAACATGCAAGACCAAACCCGTAACTCTTTCAAAATCTCTCGACTTTATCAAACCGAGCTCGTTCCCAAAAATTTAAAATTTCATGATACGTTCAATAAATATGTAAACCAAACCATACGTTCAAAACATTTAAATTTGTTAGGTTATCCTAGTGCCGGAGTCAACGTAGTGCCTAATAATAATCTCACCAATAAATCACCACATATATTCCATAATAAATTTAAAATTCCAATTCAAATTCCATAGAAACCACGAATTTAAAAATCACGATTCAAAGTTTACAAACTTATCGCGAATAGACTTATAATTATTTCAAAGTCATTAAATTTAAAGTAATGCGGGTTTTTAAATAGTTCTCTATTTTGCCAGTTGTTACACTATCTGCCACCACTACATAACCAAATTCATGAATCTAATCGCTTGTGATATTTTACACAAGTGAACGTGAATATAATTGATAGATCTATTGGAGTTTGACAACTCCCATTGATACTACCTCTCTCTGGAGGGTATCAATAAGTATTATATTTGAACCTCCAGAAGGATTAACTTTGGCAAGTTATCTTTCCCGTCCCCTTATGGTTGGTCTGCAGACCCCATGACCTGGACTGTTAACGTGTTGTTCATGAGCTTAATGCAATATACCCGCTATCTCTAAACTTTTCCACACATAGGGTTTAAGGTGAACCCTGTGGAACTTGTATTCACTCTCTATCTACTTAAACCTATGACTCTCACTCAACCTTAGTGTTAACTTTTAAGCATGTTATCCTAGGTAATTGAGCTCTTTAGGAACCCTGGCACGGAGAAGAACTGGACATGAGGACGTCCATAATAGTTATCATTCATCTGTTTTTACCTTAAAACGTATCTTAGGGACATCTCTTTTGGTAAAAGTATATCTTTTAATGTAAAAACTCTGATGAATAAATGAATGATAACACCTTTTTCAAAAACGTCTCTTTTCGAGTCGTTTTCTATTATCTTGTCTTTGTTTCAATGAAGTAATACCCCAACTCTAAATCCGCTGCGATCTATGAAAAATGGGGGTGTTACATGTGTTGCACTATATGTAGAAATTGATGAGGCCTTTTGACGTGTGACAATAAAAAGAAAATTATGGGTGTTTATGTGTGGCAATAGAGAAAGTAAAAGGAAATGATTAGCATACTTTCATTTTTTATTGGCATACTCAATGTATGCATATGTTTTAACTGCTTCCATATTGGAGTGTCCCAATAAGAATTCAAAGTGTGCAAATCACTTCTTGAAAGTAAAAGAACATGGGGACATAGTGTTAGGTGTTTGAGTCTAACTATTTTCTATGACCATGCAAGGACAACTAGCTTCTTTGGTCATTTCACCTTTTTATTTTTATTATTTTTTTAAATTTTCACTGAATTTACGAATTCAAATATCTTGTATACCATGATGATATTCATTTTTTTTATATATGATTATGTAGTTGTTTCATCGGGCATTGTTCCATCAACCATTATACTGCTCCAATGTGAAATAGATTACAAAGCATGCAAATCAAAGAATGATGGGTTAAGTTGTACATTGCTCAAGTGTAAAATAGATTACAACGTACAAATCAAGTATTGATGGGTTGTACTCGTATTACTCAAGTATGAAAACTTGGTTGGAGTTGGTGGTAGAAGTAAAAGAGACAAAATGATTTGTACAAGTTTTGTCAAAATTACCTATTTTTTTTTGTCTTTACTACATTATTATTACAGGATTTGTCAAATTAACTATTCATTAAAGTGAATACAAGAGATGATAGTAGGAAAGTAAATAAGACTCAAAGTCAAAACTCAGTATGTATGAGGAGTGAATCGGTAAGAATAAGTGTGTAGGCATGGGTAAGTGATTTCTAGTAAGTAGCAGGACATGAGTTTGACTGTTTGAGAGTGTGGCAAGGTAAGAGGACGATTCCTTACTTTGTCCCATGTCATTCACGTTTATTAAAATTTTCTTTTAGAATTACAATTGTTGCATTATAGTAATAAATATAAGGAGTTTTGACTAAAGCGATTAATTGCAGTACCTGCACCTTGGTAAAACGTCAAATGAAAAATGGAAACGTGCTATCTTTTACATCTTCATACAGTAAAACACCAAAGTCAAAACACATTTCTTTTAGACATTCATAAAAAGCGAAAGTGAACTATTTGGGCCGTGCTTAGCATGACCTAAAAGAATTGCCTAGTATTCATATAAACTTTTATGAAAGATAAAGGAATGAATCATAAAATAAAGACTTGTGATTATATTTGTTTTCTTAATTTGGAAGGCGAGTAGTGTGAATGATGACACTGTGACTAATAATAACACCATTTTCGATAAGGAGAGCTACTCAATGCATCTTTAATTTATGTGGACATGTTTTAGTCTTTTATTTTATTTATTATTATTATTTTTTGATTATGCTATTTGTGATTTCTTCACATTTTAATGAGTGGCTTTGGATATTTACAAAATCTTTGTTTCATTACCTTAATAGATAAAATTGTTGCTAAGACGTACAAGACGCTGGAGTAAATTCAGGGTTCCGCAATAAAGGAGGATGGGAAGGATTTTCTTCCGAAAAATTTAAACCGAAAATTAATTTAATATGCCTAGCTTTATTTGTGAAAACTGAAGAGATTATAAAAGTAATAATGGGTGTGTGTGCGAATAAATTTCTTATGTGTACATATCAATTCTCATAAAAATTAAGATTGAGTGGAACAAAATGAAATAGTTTGTGAGGTGAATAACTATTCTTCACACAATCTTTTTCAACATCCTTAATAATTTCCAACTATTTGGATAGATAAAAATAATAGTGATTCAAATAGTCCGTATGAGTTTTGTTAGACTAGTTGTAATAAAGACTCCAAGTGACCAACATCTTTCATGTAACTTCATCTTTCTTTCTCAAAGATTAGTGTAACACCACCAAAAACTTACCAAAAAAATAAATAAATAATAAAAATAAAAAACACCTTACACACACAAACAAGTCTCTTATTCCCTTTTGGTTTGAAATGAATAGGTCGGTCAAATGACCCACTCTCCCCTTTTCTTCTCAACCGACCGACTTCTCCCGACCTCCTGTACCAACCGGCCAACACCCTAACCGACCGACCCAATCCCCCTTATTACAACCAATCTTAGCATATTATGCTGTATTTAATAAAGACACATTTTTTTTTTAATAAATATTAAATAAACACGTNATAAATAAATAATAAAAATAAAAAACACCTTACACACACAAACAAGTCTCTTATTCCCTTTTGGTTTGAAATGAATAGGTCGGTCAAATGACCCACTCTCCCCTTTTCTTCTCAACCGACCGACTTCTCCCGACCTCCTGTACCAACCGGCCAACACCCTAACCGACCGACCCAATCCCCCTTATTACAACCAATCTTAGCATATTATGCTGTATTTAATAAAGACACATTTTTTTTTTAATAAATATTAAATAAACACGTAAACTACCATAATTAATTTATGATTTAATGATCACAAACTTTTCATTTTGATACGGGTGTGTTCGGGAGGGGCTTATATGAGGCTTAAATTTCAAAAGTAAGCCCCGGCCCTTAAATAAGTTTCGTTTGGCGTTGAGGCTTACAGGGAGGCTTTTGAAATTATAAGTCACAACACTGAAAATGAGGCTAAATTTTTTAGACGGGGCTTCTAATATATTAAATTACTTAATTACTCACAAAATATCTAATATATGCATATGTTAATTTAATTAGATGTCTTTTTTAGTAATTTTACAATAAGCTCCAACTTAAACTAATTTGTCAAATAAGTTTATAAACATAAAATTTCTTATTTCGGCTTATAATATAAGCCAAAACTCCAACCCCATCCTCCCATTTTGCCAAACATACCCGTAGTTTACCAACTGGCCAACACTTTAACCGACCGACCCAATCCCCCTTATTACAACCAATCTTAACATATTATGATGTATTTAATACAGACACATTTTTTTTTAATAAATATTAAATAAACACGTAAACTACCATAATTAATTTATGATTTAATGATCATAAACTTTTCATTTTGATACGGGTGTGTTTGGGAGGGGCTTATATGGGGCTTAAATTTTAAAAATAAGCCCCAGCCCATAAATAAGTCTCGTTTAACGTAGATGCTTATAGGGAGGTTTTTGAAATTATAAGCCACAACCCAAAAATAAGCCTCAGCCCTGAAAATGAGTCTAAAATTTTTAGACGGGGTTTCTAATATGTTAAATTACTTAATTATTCTCAAAATATTTGATAAATACATATGTTAATTTAATTAGATGTCATTTTTAGTAATTTTACAATAAGTTCCAACTTAAACTAATTTGTCAAATAAGTTTATAAACATAAAATTTCTTATTTCGGCTTATAATATAATCCCCAACTCCGATCCCAGCCTCCCATTTTTGCCAAACATACCCGTAGTATACTACAGATACAGTGAAATCTATAAAAACATGTGTTAAAAAACATTCTTTTTAAGTCTTAACTCTTAAGTCAAACAACAAGTCAATCAAATGATCAGTTCAGTGTCTTTACTCCACTATTTCAATTTTTTACCTGTCACTTTTTTCATACCAAACTTCCATATTTAAACATTTATCAATTATAGTACATCTCAATGATTCATCATATAGATATCTTTATATAAATCAATAAACCTTAAACAAAATCTAGTGTTTTTTCACTTGTAAATCTTGTTTCAGAATCAAATGGAAAAGAAACTGAATAATTGGAGTCTGGGTCAATTATACTTGAATATATATGTTGGTTGTTTAGTCATATGTAGTTGTTCGTTTTATAAAATAAATGCTGATTCTTTCACTATATCAAGCTTTACTTATGGAAGAACTGTGCTCAGACCTTATGATTGGAGATATATTAAAGGTAATATCTTTACTAATGTTATTTTATTTTTTTATTTTTTTTACTGTATTGGTATTTGATTGTATGATGATTTTACATGGTGGGACAAAGTCAAGTTTGTGAATTTTTTGGTTGAATGATTTTATGTTGGTGGATTGGCATAAATAAACTATTTAGTATGATTATAGAAATGATGTGTACAAGTGTATTTATAAAAAAAAAGTATTAATCAGTATTGACAATTAAGTTTGATTTGATTGTATATTAAGTTATTAACCATAGACAGTGAGTTGTTTAAGGGTGTTTGGCATAAAGAGATTATATAGTCTTATGAAAGTGATAATTGATCATTTACCGCCCTAGTTATGCTGTTTGATTGTGGTTTTAAAGTTTTATAGTATATAACCATATGCAGTGAGCTATTGCAGGTGCTCCTAAGTTTCTTGGTGGTAGTTATCTTGATATTTTATATTAATTGCAGTATTGATCTTTGTTTAAGTTTATTTTAGAGGATTATATATTATTTTTATGGTATACTAGATGATTACGCGTGCATAGCAACCGGTTTTTATAGCGGCATTTAGTTATAATGATATTTTGGTTAAGTGTTTTGTGTAACCAAAATATCACTATAAGTATCTGCCGCTATAAAATGCTGCTGCTATACACGGGTAATCGTCTATTACAAAAAGTTAACCGTGTGTTACAGCACAAAGTAAAGATATTTTTTGATATCCTTCTTTTAGTAAGTGGTAGTAAAAGTTAACAATGTGTTAACTATTCCTTTTTCAAACCGTGTGTCAACTCTCAAATCGTGTGTTAAGATTCCTTTTTCAAACCAATCGAATGTTAAGGAGTAGAGATTCAAGGGGCATAATAGGTAAACCATATTACTAAAAAATTAAGAGCTAAGTTTCAAGATAGGTAAATTTGGTTTATAAGGAGTAGAGATGAGGATGTAATTTCTAGTGTTAATTGTTGAGCTTTTGCTCAAGGATTTCATAAGTTTATTAGACAGAATTGGCATCATTCGGAGCTACTGGTTGAAGAGTGAATAATCAATACAAATAAACTTTTATAAAGTACTTATAAAATGCAAGTAGTTGAGATAAACACACTTGCTATTTTTGTATTGCAGTCCTCAATAGAATGGATGACATTAAGGTGGCTATATACCATTATTAGATCGTCTTCTGATGCATTTATTTGTTTTAAGATTTTGGTGTCACGTTCGTTTTTATTACATTATAATATGCGAGAAAAATAGAGAAACAGAGAACAAGATTAGCACATAGTTTGATTTATGGCCAATATATACTTATCGTATGCTAATTCATCTGCATGTTTATTGTTGCAGTTGATTTACCAACATGGTTCTCTTCAATGACTGTATCTCTAGAATCTGATGTAAACATTGTAAGTATGTTTGCCTACGTTACCAAAACTTCACAAACTTAATCAGTAAAGAGTCATATAAATGCTGCATTTTGGTTAATGTGCAAGTGCTTTCTTATTCATGTAAATGCTGCATTATTAAGACGTCAATATTTCAGATTCGTGTATATTACATTCCTTTTAGGTTTCTTGCTTAACATGCCCTTCATTATTTGCAGGATACAAATAGAATTAGGATGACAGACATAAGTGATTTACCAATGATTTGTGCTCGTGAAGGCAGCCCTCCTTTGCCCGACACATATAATACTTCTTTTATTGGTTTAGGTACAACATGAAACTCTTTTATTCCATTACATTAATTCCCCTTAGTCTTGTATATTCCAACTTTTTGTGGAATATAAGGTCCCATTTTAGTTTGCAACACATACTCAGATCTGCGTTTTCCACTGAAAGTTTTGAATGTTATGCGGTCAAAATGAATACATCATTTAAAATTCCCTTCAAGCTTGGCAGATTCTTTAATCTACATTATTTTTTATTTGTTCACTGCTGCAGTGCCGGATCCCATTTTAAATGGATCTTTAGCAATAGAAGGTCTTCAATTTACCGAGAAATGTTATCCCATGCAGAAAAATATACTGATAAGACTGACAAACGAGCAGGTTGACTTTCTTTCTATATTGTCACATGAATTCTACTTGCGCGCGTGCATCTGTATTAGTATCCATCTTCTTAGTTAGTGGCTAAACACGGTTTTGTTGTACAGATTTCTCCTGGAGTATGGTACTTTGGGTTATTTAATGGCATTGGGTCTGCGAGGACTCAATCAAAGATGGTAATTAGATATTATCTCCAATGCTCGTATCGATTGTTTATAATTTTCTTTTATCATTAGAAGTACTCCATGAACATTGGACGTAGTTTAAGCGAAGTGTCTAACTACATATCAAATGCCTAAAATACCCTTCAACAATGATAATATAGGAAATTTTGTAGACCCAAATCAAGTAATCATGTTTCAACAGATTACCATAATAATTCATATGAATGTATCCTGGTCTTTCATTACAGATAAATCGCGGTTCAGGGTATTCTTTTGGTGGGAATGTGAGTGTTGAAGGTTGTTTGAGCCCATCCATGTCGGGGCAATTTTGCAATCACACAATTGATCATCTTTCATGCGTTGACCAGAATTCAACTCAGGGAATCATCACTTCTTGTAGAAACAATGGTGGAAGTTCTTGCATTCACCAGAACGAATCAAAACTTTATTCTTTGGACTTGTTGGGAGTTTCAGAAGAGATTGTTATATCAGCAAGCAATGTCATATTCAACCAAACACAGCTTTCAAATAGGGCAAATAACGGTAGTAGTAATATTGTATTAATGTGTTATGCTCGACATGGTGGCATATCATCATCATTAGTACATGATTATTCGGGGAATATCAATAATAACCCTTTGGTTATACGATCACCAAAAGTTGGTCGGTGGTATATTACAGTTATACCCCTTAACATCTCAAATGGAGCTGTGGAGACCATGAGTGTTTGCTATTCATTGGAGTGGAAAATACTTCGTTGTCCTCTGGATAAAGCTGGATTGAATTGTACGTGGGAAAGATACATGCTTCAGGTTTGTTAATATCTCTTTTTGGGCTTGCTTAATTTAAATGGATTATTGCTCCAAATTTGAGTAGATACCAACCTGCTTATTTCAAAGTCTGTTTATTACTTAAGTGCTTATTAGCTCTACAATAAGCAGATAGACAAATTTATACAAACACTCAGAACTTCTTATCCATTTAATAGGTAAATAAGCAAAATCCCATTCACCCTCTTAATAAAGTCATTTGCACATGAAAATCGTGATATTAGATACAGTCTCATTTTGTGGATCTTATTTGTATGTAAAAAGGGTAACAAAAACATTGTGGTGATTCCCATTCTACGCGAGGGAAATGTAGATGGAGCCCACATTTAGTTCTTTGATTATCTGTTGTTTTAGTTATATTCTTACAGGAAACGCATGAAATATGCAGACAATTTTGAGGAAGAATCCATCGGTACCTTTTGAATCATATTATTTACCGGTCAGCGATAAAGTTTATTCGAATTCTGCCAATTTTCTTCTCGAACCTCTCCTTAGCAACTCTTCAATTGGTC
The DNA here is from genome assembly GCA_014162995.1 of Artemisia annua. Taxonomy (NCBI): domain Eukaryota; kingdom Viridiplantae; phylum Streptophyta; class Magnoliopsida; order Asterales; family Asteraceae; genus Artemisia; species Artemisia annua. The sequence continues at coordinate 81,207 of LBNU01030680.1, read as the reverse complement.
AAAACCAAAGTCAGCATTTTGGTTGGACTTATTTCCTTGTAGACATCCCTTCAGCTGCAGCCGGAGGAAGTATTCACATTCGATTGAATTCAGATACAAAAATAAATCATGAAATATATGCATCATCATGGTGGATTACCGTATGAAGAGCAATGGGATTACTTTTATGCGAATTCGACAGCAACAGTAATGTTCTATTGTTTTTTAAGTTGTATGATTCAAACGAGAAGAGGGTTAGTTTTTATATCTTGTATGGTTAGAGGAGGAACATGGAGTTTTGGGTAAACATTTGATTTCTGGCTGGAAATACCTCAGAAAGTCAAAGTCAAACTACCATGTCTATTTCGATTGAAAGATGTCCTAAAAGATGCTCGTCTCATGGAGCATGTCAAAATGTTGTGGATATGGAGTGGCTTGTCTCTTACAGTAGTTATATATTGTCCACCCCTGTTTTATCATTTTTATATATGTTCTATCAACCAATAAAAGGTATGATTAAGAAAATGCTCTAAAAAGAAAGCTTCTCAATGGGTCGACTTATTGTAGTTGGTTTAGAAGTTGGCTAAAGAATATTTATATGCTTAAACTTCCTAAGATCATTTAATTTCAGATAATTTTATATAAGATATATTTCTGCTAAATCATACTCAAATGCTTGAGTCAGCTTAAAAAAATGGGCAAATGTATACTTAGCTCATCAACAACCCGACTGTTTCCTGCTCTAAAATCTACCTTTTTGACCCCTGTATGCAACCCGCTCATTTTTCCACCTCTTATTCAGAGCACTTAGATTCTAAACTTATTGATATATGTCAGCTACTGTCTTGTGATCGTAATCACGGTGGCTTTGACTGCAGTATCGAAATTGTCTCACATCGGGAGTAAACTTATTTTCATTCATTCATTAATCAACCAGATCTTGGACTTAATTGAACTTGCGCAGTCCCGACTTTGATTTTCTGTTGTATAATTGCAAAATGTGGACTCTTTGTAGGCAATGTATGGCAATCGTTCACTTATTGCATCAAATGCTGCAATTGTATTTCCAGCTATTGGGGCTCCGGCGAGAATGTTAATTCTCTGACCCACATGTCTAGATGTCCTTATCATTATCGCAATCTCATTATCATATCTCAAGCCTAAAAATAAATTATGTAACTTTTCAAAATCAACATAAAAGACATTTTTTTTTTTTTTTTTTTTTTTTTTTTTTTTTATTTTTTCATATGAGACAGACATGAGTGGAATTATGTAATTCTTGCAGGCATTTGCTGAGTGGGTGATTTACACATGTAGTGGAATTTCAAGTGGGTTATATCATGCATGTGACGTCGGCACGTGGTGTGCTTTATCTTTCCATGTTTTGCAGGTACTAATGCGTTAGATTTTTCTATTTTTGTCAATTTCTGATGTTATTGTATAATAACTTAATAGATAAATGACCTAAAAGGACATTTTCGTGAAATGGAAATTTTATCTAACAGATTAGCTAAAAATATAAGATGAGAAAGAAAAAATAAAAAATAAAATCCTGACAATCAGTTTTGTTGTTATGCAGTTCATGGATTTTTGGCTTTCATTCATGGCTGTGGTAAGCACTTTCGTATACTTAGCCGATATCGATGAAGGGTCAAAAAGAACAATTCATACGGTGGTTGCCATTCTTACAGCCCTTATGGCTGAAAAAGGAGCAACGAGGTAAGCCTGATATGCTTTATGGGCTTAGAAGTGTTTGGTTATGCATGAAGGATGTTCATCAACGTTTTGCTTCTTTGACTGGTTCTAGTGCTTAAATTTTCGCAGATCTTCCAATATTGTTCTTGTTATAGCAATCGGAGCCGCAGGTCTTTTCATTGGCTTCATGATTGAGTTTTTTAGGCATTATAGACGATTTTCATTTTCAGTGGAACTCTTCTTAAATCTGCTTCATAGGTGAGTTTCTTTATATACATTTACAGTCTCCAAGAATTGGACACTTAAGACATTTGGGGTCAAAACTAGTATATTTCATATTTATAAATGACATATTTTTTGTTAAAATTCAAGCAAACATTCTTCATATTTGGTGCTTGTTTTTCCGAATATTATTAACATCATATCATTTGACAAATCTGTTTTCAGGTGGCAAACAATTAAAGTATGGTGTCATAATCTCTTAAAAACAGTTCTTAAACGATTTCGGCTGTACTTGGTGGTCGCCGGATTTGCTGCACTGTCAATGGCAGCCATAAGCTGGCATCTGGAATCGACCAGAAGTTACTGGTTTTGGCACAGGTGAGTATAATTAGTTAATTACTTCTAGACTAAGCACACTTTTTTACCCCCTTGTAATTTCTGCTAAAAAACCGACAATCTTTTATTTCATGGTGGTTGAACTGGTGTTGAGAATCATTATTATACATTTTTCGAACTTTTATCTTCCTCGATTTTTAGTGTTCAAATCACAAATTGTTTTTGCAGTATGTGGCATGTATCAATATACACATCTTCCTTCTTTTTCGTATGCTCGAAAAATGCAGTTAGTTGTGCAAATGGAGAGGCGGCTCAAAATACAAGTTATGAGTTAACTCGGCAAGACTCCCAATCAAGAAATCTAGCCCAACCCCAAAATGAGCGAATTCAGTAGAAGTTTTATCCATTCTTTCAATTTTTACTGTCATGTTGTAAGAGGTAAGCTAGAATTGTATATAAAAGGTCATCAGAACATGATGTAGAAGTAATATTTTCTATCCTTTTTGTGTGGAGAGTGGGGGCTGATTTATGTAAATGAGAGAGGGGTAGTGTATTCTCAACTTTGTATTATTTAACTTTTGTAACACATGTATAAGGTTACATCTTGAAGCCGACGAGTCTTGGTGCATCTACACATATGTAGAGAGATTAAAAGGTGTAAATGATGGATTGGTAAGATAAACAGCCTTTTCTAATATTACTACAACTGTATTTTACTGGATAGTGAAATACCGGCCAAATTCTGTGTTTAGTAGTAAAGGCAAACACAGCTTGAAGTTGCGGTTTTTCTCCAATGACATCATATGTAAATAAGCTGGAAGCTATAGTGTGTGACCACAAAAAACACTGGTATTACATGTAAATAAATTCAGTGTCAGAAGCAATATTTCAATGTATTTGCGGACAGTATGACAAATTTTCGGACCCAATGACATACAATCCTCTAATGATTGAATATATAATGCACAAAAGACGGGTATCTAACACACTAACGTATAAAACCCAAAACAATCGTCTTTGACTCTTTTTTTGTTTGCTGAAATGGTAGATACCAATACGAAGTACAATCTTTTTCATATATTCCTCAAACAAGCTCATTCAAAATAGACAGGCAAAAACACTTCATATCCCACAACTTCATAGGAAAGTTGTAACGATTACTTGCATTCCCTTGCAATCTTTCTTATGATCTTTTTCCAACCGCATTGTAATTGTAGTGAGGGAACCCACAATTTTGAAATTGCAAACCAAGTATGTTTGGCCCCCTTGAAACGAAATTCAGAGTGATACCATATCAAACCAGCATTTCTTTGTAGTCCTTTCTGATGTTCCACAAAACCTCAGCACATCTCCTCATGATTGGCCTGTTTTGTCTATGAGATGCAACACATTGTAAAGCCAGTTCTAGAATCTTCTCGAGAGCCAACCCGTTGGCATCTGACTTTTCTAGTTTTGGATCCAATACGGTAATTGCATCACCATCTGTAAACTTCTTCATCGCCTGTAATTCCACCAACTGAATGAGAAACACAATACATTAAAAGGATATGAGAAAGAGTACATTACTCTTTTTGAGTACATACCCATTTAGCCGTTACACGTTCTTTAAGTTCCCTTTTGGCTTCAATAGGCCTCCGACCAGTGACTAGCTCCACAAGCAATATACCAAATGAATAAACATCACTTTTTTCTGTGAGTTGATATGTCTTGAGATATTCAGGATCTAAGTAGCCTGCGGTCCCTTTAACCTGAGTCGAGACATGGGTCTGACCTAATTCTGCATCAGCTGCTCGCCGTGCAAAACCAAAGTCTGCAACCTTGGCTCGTAGCTTTTCAGTGAGCAGGATATTTGAAGATTTTATATCTCTATGAATTATAGGGTGGTCTGCATTCAAGTTATCACAATATTAATTATCAATGTCTTGTACAATATATTTCATAGATTAATGGTCATGGTTTAAGAAGACAAGGAGAACCTGTATAGGTGTGCAGGTACGTGATAGCATGTGCTACATCTATAGCGATATCTAGACGAGAGGCTAGACTAAGAACATTTCCGTTAAAACCTGCATTTTTCATATATTTGTTAACCGTGGGACCATCTTTTTATATAAAAAAATAAATAAAAAAATATAGAAGTTGAAGAACGTTATTGCCATTTACAAAAGGAAAGTCATTTGTAAGTCACATCATTTAACCATACACCACCAAACTAATGGTATTTGTCCATTTCACCTTCACCAACTAAATGAGAATTGGGAAGGTCAAAAGGGACTTTAAATGGTGAAGGGTAAAATGGTCAAAAACATTATTTCAAATTACTTCCATATAATCAACTTGCTAGGTCACATACAAATTTGAGTTTCTTTTCTGAGTAAGAAACAACTCACATTCTAAGTGTTCACGAAGAGTCCCATTAGGAACGTATTCAACAACAATGATCCTTTCATCTTCATGCTCTAAGTACCCGTAACACTTAACCAGATTCAAATGTTCCACCTGTGATAACGCCTGAATTTCACTCTTGAACTCGCCTCCAAGATTCTTATCATACATACTCTGCGCAAAACAAATCAAAATAGAGCAACTTGCTGTTGGATATGAAATTCATTTTATGCTTAGTTTTATGTAATTTTGAAAGCTACAAACACTAGGAATATGAATCTTAGACGCACAACTAGTTTGAGGACTGACCTTTTTGGCACGTTTTACAGCGACGAGGGTTCCATCTAGAAGCTGACCTTTATAAACAGTCCCAAATCCGCCTTGACCAACTTTAAGAGTTGGGGAGAAGTTCTTTGTTGCCTTGTTGATTTCCGCCATTGTAAATTTTATACTTCCAGGCTCTCTCATATGTGTTAAATCATTTTGGACTGAGTATATACCACGAGGAGTGCCTCGCTTCTTTCTTTCCGCGGAATCAGAAGCCCCAGAAACATCTATGAAAAACAAACAATTGCGCTCTTAACTAATGATACAATAAGCTCTAAAAACACAAAAAAATCTAGTTTTGATAAGCAAGAGCATGCATTCAATGGGTAAGAGCTAGGAAACTCATTCATGAAACTATGGAAACATGCAAAAATTGCAAATGCGAGAAGAAACCTAGCTTTAAAATGCCATAATTTCCACCAAAAGCTCACAAACGATGGGCACAGTGTTATGGCAAGCATTATGATAGATCCTTTGCTTCAACCATCGGACCCAAATTCCTTCATTCAGGGCTCTCTCTGAATTTAACTTTTTTTGTTTTTTGCTTTTCTTCCCCGCGATTTTTAACTTGATTAAATTTAACTTTATTACGCAGATCACATAAAATAAACATTGTCCCGGTTTTATTAAGGCAAAAACTAGTTTTCAAATTTTATTTGTACATCGAAAGGGTCACTGAATAATTTCTGCAAAGCACTGATAAACGTACGCTGACCAATCCACACACACCCCAGCCAACGACAATATGTGAAAGGCACTACTAACTCAGCGGCACACTTAAAAAAGTTTAGCATGTGGGAAAGGTTACCGTCACATATTTCATTATTTCCTCACTTAAAAAAGTTAGCGTGTTGGAAAGGTTACCGTCACATATTTCATTATTTCCTTTAAATTAAATCAACACATTACTTTCAGCATTAACATTTCACAATTAAGAATTCCTAAGGGTTACTCTCATAAAATTACGTACTTTATAGAAATTTCCGTTTTGGTAATTAAACTTTTTTTTATCCAGGTTGTTTATTATACTTTCTTGCGTAAGTCACAATTGCTATTATTTTCTGAAATTTTCAACGGGTAGTTGCGATAACATTTCAAAATGTCTAGCATGTCATATGTCATACTCAAATAATGAAATGTTTTAATGTTTTAACCGGTATGTTAAGAAAATGGGGCAAAATTAAAAAATTGCAATAATCGAAGATTTTCCTGTTTCTCCTAACACGCCACCAAAAATGGATGAACATTTAAGTATAACTTATGTGAGTTATGATCAAATTAGAAGAAAAATTAAAATGAAAAAGGTGAAAAGAAACCACAATCATATATTTTCAGATGCATCTGCGAAAATAGGTGCAACTTCTCTTAAAATTCTCCGTGTTATTTTAATTTGTGTGGCTAGAAATTTCATACTTCTCATTTTAGTTTTTTTCTCACCGGATACGTACCTTTCCTAACTTATGTTACGTTAGAGATTTTCACCTGTTATGCAGATTATTCATTGAAAAAAAAAAATGAAAATAATAGTAACCATTATGAGTTACAATAAAAGTATAATAACCAAAATGAATCATAAAAAATGTTTAATTACTAAAATGAACAATCATAACAAGTTTTTAATTCTTAACTACAAAGTCACAAATAGTTAACCACACCAGGATCTAATCATTTCTATGCTCAACACATGCAACCAACTATGGAGTTAAAAAAATAAAATAAACAATCACTTCAACAATTAATGACTAACCTGACGTTGAACTAAACACATCAGAACCACCACTACGCTGCTGACGTGTCTCCTCCTCCTCCTCCGGGGGAGTAAAACACGACACAAAAACCCCGGCAACCGATCTGGCCGCAGCTTTGACTTTGTTCCGACCAGACGTTGACTTTCTCAACGAGTACGTAGTAATAGAGCTTGAGCTTGGTGAGGACGGTGGATAACTTGACCTGTCAGGTGTACTCATGCTAGAGCTATCTCTCCGCCCCCCATACATTTTACTGTCTATGTTTTTTTACTTTTTTCTAAAACACAGTATTTGACTCAGATGTACGCGGCTTAACAACGTTATATGTCACTTTTTTCAAAAGTGTCTTAAAATTTTTACTCCATGATATATAAAACTCAAAATGTTCAAATTCTTAAAAAAATACTGTATTTGACTCAGATGTACGCGGCTTAACTGCGTTAAAAGTCTGTCTTAAAATATTTACTCAATGATATATATAAAACTGAAAGTGTTCAAATTCTTAAAAAAACAGATTGATAAATTTAGTGGTGGTGGTGATTTTTATGTGTGTGTGTTTTTTTAGTGTGTGAGAGAGAAAGATGGCGGGGATATGAGTTGTGTGACATTACGTTATAGACTGAAATGAGAAGACTTTGAATTTTATGTAATTGGTGGGTGTGGCTAACGTGCGCTTGCTGACGTGGAATGTATAAAGCTGGATATTCATATTTGTATGTAGGGCTGAGCACGGAAGGTTCAAAACCGAACCGGACCGACGAAACCGACCGAACCGACGAAAACCGAACCGGACCGACGGCCCGTCGGTTCGGTTTCGGTTCCGGTCTTTCATAAAATTCGGTTTCGGGTCGGTTCGGTTCGGTCCGGTTCGGCCCAAAACCGACAAAAAACATGCCAAAATACACGTAGACCGACAAAACCGAACCGAACCGACGAAAACCGAACCGACCCGACGGCCCGTCGGTTCGGTTTCGGTTTCGGTTTTTCATGAAATTCGGTTCTCGGTTTTTTCGGGTCGGGTCGGTTCGGGTCGGTTTTGAACCGATGCTCAGCCCTATTTGTATGCCACTTGATGATTTGGTATGGGTTAGGGTATCTATTGCGTACTACAACTAGCTGCTACCGGTTAATTTTGGTTTAATGATTTTCGCATGAAAAATATACATCCACAAAATGCTCATAAAAAAATCTTTTATAAAATAACTTTTTCCTATTAATACATGCCATATTATTTGTAAAAAAAGCTTTTATAAATTTTTTTAAGAACGTAACATCCTTCTTTAAGGAGTAAAGTAGGGGTATTGATCAGTTCGGTTGGTTGTTCGGTTAGTTCGGTTCAGTTAATTCTGTTAATTTTTTTTTGGGTCAACCCGAAAACTAAACCGAACCAAAAACTGAATTTGAATTCGGTTCAGTTTTTGGGTTGACCCGAATAACCTGAATTTCACTATTTATTTTAAAAAAAAATTAATATTTATATAGATATTTGAAAAAATAAATAAATATTTCAAGCATAAAATGTGTTTTTTTATATTAAGATAATATTTTAATAGTATTTACATATATATATATATATATATATATATATATATATATATATATATATATATATATATATATATATATATATATATATATATATATATATATATATATATATATATATATATATATATAAATATATAAAAACATTATGTATGAATATATAAAAAAATACATATATTTATATGAATTCGGTTTTTGGTTTGGTTTTCGGTTCAGACTACCAAACCTATATCCAACCCGAGAACCAAATTAGTAGTTCGGTTCGGTTTTAGCAATTTCGGTTCGGTTATTAGTTCGGTTCAATTGTTATTGGTTCGGTTCGTTTTCGATTTTCGGTGTATTCGGTCTTTTCGGTTTTTTCTCACCCCTAGTATAAAGAATGCCATGTTCACTGACTTTTTATTTGAGATAATATTTGTAATTTGGTTAAGTTTGTAATGGAGTGTGATCTAGCCCCAGACGGTCAGGTTTTGTTTCTCAACCACTTGTGAGTGGCTAATAGCATAAAAGTCAAACAGCCTGGGAGAAAGATTGCAAATGTATCCTGGAGGATACAATGATTCCCCGGGTTCGTTATGTTCCCTGGAGTGTGATATCCTGTGAATAAAAAGATTCCTGAGTCAAAGAGTGTTGAATAGAATATGGTGTGTGTGTGTGGACAAAAATCAATCACTATAACTAAGGTGAAAAATCTAGTGATTTAAGGCGACTTAAATGCAAATTAAAAAAGATAAAAATAGAAAACTAAACTTAAAAATGATGATGATGAAAATTTAAAAAGAAAATGAAATACTAAGTTTAAGAAATTAAAAACAAATACAAATTATTTAAAAAGTTAGAAAATAATTTAGAAAATAAGAGTAAAACTCTAAAAATGTAAAATAACTTAGAAAATAATTAAAAACTTAGAAATCTATTTATCTAAATTACTTATGTATTTATTTCTACTTGAAAACTATTTTAATTACTAAGTATTAATTATTAAATATTTATTACTTATTATTAACTTATTAAACTAAAAAGAAAATGAAATTTGATTTAGAAAATAAACTAAAAACTTAGAAAAATCTAAAAATTTGTAAAATCTATTTAAGAACTTAAAATATATATTATACTATTTATATAATTATTATTAATTAATTATTACTTATTAACTATTTCTAATAATTATTATGTAACTTATATTAACTCTAATAATATAATATTAAATTAAAACTAAGAAAATGAAAATGTATTTTTAAAATACTAAAAATAACTTAGAAATAAATATAAAAACTAAAAATACATCTTTTTGTCTTTTTGTGGATTAAATTTTAATTAATAACTACTTATGTATTAATTAACTATTTAACTAATTAAAATTACTAAATATAGCAAAATGAC
>LBNU01030680.1:44436-68853 GCA_014162995.1 Artemisia annua | reverse complement strand
CACCCCACTCAAAACTCAAATTGACACCCATCAGCTTACTAAAACACAACATTTAACACTTTAAAACTTTATAATCCTCAATCTCTAAGCAATAATACTCGATATTTTTTCATCCGCATTTTGCTGCTATCGTCAAAACGAATTTTTTGCCCCCCACCTTGGATTTTTCTGGGTCCGCCACTGCTTGTAACGGCTTTGAACTAACTGCAACTTAATGAACATGTTTAATTGGTCATGTAACCACTATTGCAATGATTGAGGAGTATTAGGAGGAGATTAATGAGCATATTAATTCTCATAATTCCATTAACTAGTATTCATCTTTATGTAAGAGATTTGCATTTGCCTGGAAAAACGCATAAAAAACCAAAACACTTAGAGTGAAAAGGTTTTTCGATTTGCGCCTAAATAGAAAATAAACACTTAGTCTTATCACAATGAGATATTCGTGTTACCCAAACAGTAGAGTCAAATAACTTCATTTAAAAAGTGATTACACAATTCTAAGTGATATCTAGCAACATTTACTATCTTCACCTGCGTAAACACAAATCCACCAACAATATCCTTCTTGTTGTTGGTACTTCATCTCTTTTTTGGTCATCGAAAGACAAAAAACAAACATGCAACGAGAATCTAAGTCAAGTGGCTCAAAACTTATAAATACTTGATAACATAAGATTTTGTGGCATAAAAAGCATGACCAATATGAATGACTAGTTTCCAATTAATCGGTCCACGAAAATGAATATCATTCTCTCTTTCGCTTCCTACGGGGAATTGATTTTTGGCAAGCTGACTATTAAATGCGACAACTTTATTGACTTTTTTTTATTGAACCAAAACTTTATTGACTTGATTGTGCTGACTTTGAAAAATATTATTAGCACAACTGGACAAGCCACTAAGAACTAGCAAGAAAGACAACTCATTTGTCTAAAGAATATACCAGCATGTAAATTTAACATATTCAACATACTGGGAAACCTTTGCATACTATGATAAGTCTGAGTATATAGTACGTTGATCTTAACTTCCTATTTTTAAAAGTTTATATATTATATTCGGATAGAGATCCTCTAAAGCTGAAACAAATATGATACATCATGTTCACCAATCACAAAATAGATAAATACTTATTTTTATTATTTTTTTATTTTTTATTTTTTTTTACTTTGAATGAAAAAATAAGACTCACAAGTAGGCATCATCTCACAAACTTAAACAACATGACCTAACAAATTATGTTAAACATGAGAGGATGTTTATCCATTATTTTCACACTAATTTATATCATGACTATGTAATGTTAAAATCCATATGATCAAATTTTCTATGCACAAGCAATGGCAATGGCGTGGTAACTGGCCGAAAATGAGCACTAAGGCACACGATGACAAGAAAAATTACGATTAAATGAAAAATTGTTCATGGACCCTAATGCTTTTATGAACCCGCCGAAAAAGCTATAGTATATTAGGAGGACGCAAATTGACAACTAACTGAGAATGACTACTTCAACTTGTATTTAACATTTCCTCTCAAACGAGTTTTATTTATTTTTTTTTTCTGAAAATCATAGTAGAAAACAATACTAACAAGAATATACAACTTTGGTTTATCAATTATCAACCTTGATTTATGATACACATCAGTATTTGGCAATAAATGATGAATAATGATTCAGAAAGTTATGACAATACGTAAACAAATGCCAAATTCTATTAAGCAACATATAGTTGCTAACAACCCAAGAATGGTAGAAAAGTATCATAATCAAAGTGGTTGATTTTGGAGATTCTTAAATGCCACTTCTATAGATGAAAGTTTGGTTGCTATATCATAGTCAAAAGACACCTACAAACATAAAGGATTAATGCAAAAGAAAATGATGAAAAATTACAATACAATTATAGGATGTTGGTTAAGGGGAGGTTAAGAACTCCAAGGGTCTTTATCATTGGTTAATTGCTGAAATGATGCTTAATCCCAAAGGCAAGGCAAACAACATGATTTGAAGGTAAAAAGTTATATAAAAACAATACATTTTTTTAACGGTAATTGGAATTAAAAAAAAAAAAATATAATAATAATAATAAATAAACTAGCAAGGAGCTAGATAGAGTTACAAGGGTCGGATATAGCACTACAAGGATCGTTGAACCACTCAATCCAATTAAAAGATGTGTTCCTACTTCTACTTGTAATCCAAAAATAAGACAAGGTCTTGATATAGTTGAAGAGGAGAACCCTCGATGGCCGCTTTGGAGAGAAAATAATATTATTTCTAAACTGCCATAAGGACCAAATTGTTGTTTGGACCATAGCATCAAAGAATCTTGAATATTTTGATTGAAGAGGAGAGTTGTCCGCCAAGTAAATCACATCTTGAAGATTTTGAAAAGAGGGGTTCGGGATGTGCCACCATTTTAAAACATCTTTCCAGGTGTCTCTCGCTATCTTACAATGCACAAAGACATGCTCTTCTGTTTCAATGTCATCGTCACATATAAAAACAATACATATATTGAGCTATTATCATTTATTTTCAATAATATGTGTATGCAAAATGAAACACTTTAGTTCGGACAACTAATTAGCATAAAACGCTATAGTAAAGAACGGTTTTGATATGTGTCATAGTGATAAAACAAAGATAAGAAAAGATTATTTAGTGAAGTAAACATCATAATTAGCTAAGAGGAAAATGTCCAAGTTAGCATAAAAAGCAAACTAGACATCTTAATGGGCTAATCATAAAAGTAACATTGCCAAAAATAGCTAAGAAGCACTATCATGAGCCAAAAGTAACCTAAATAAACACTAAGGGGGTGTTTCTTTTTTTCCTTAATGAAGGGATTGGACCCACTTACCATATAATATTATTACTTTTTAGGTAGGGCCCATAAAAATCCCTTATTCTCTCTATATCCACAAGGGATAAAAATGGAGACCCTCCCCATTAAGAGACATTAACAAACGTGGGACCCACCGAACCCTTAGTTAAGGAGAAAAAGAAACAACCCCTAGCTGACTCAACATGAAAGTGGATAACTAGCAAACAGTAGCAGAAGTAACACAATACAAAAGATTATGTAATTTTGGCCTTTCTTTTACAGATTGTAATTCGCATTTTGAGTAAAATAAAAACATAGCCGTTACTGTTGAAAGTTCAAATCATCATTTAATCCCATATTGACCATAGGACCCATAAAGGAATGTACACTTTGCTTTAATCCCAAATACAAGTAAATGTATCCTTGGGTGTAAAGATGTCTACATTATATTGCTAACAAGTTCTTTTGCATTGAATTCTCTGTTTTGTAGAAAGTAAAGTCAAGACTTGACTTTATTCAGCAAAGACTGACCATTTTGTGGCTTATTCAGCTCACCCATAGTGTTTGACTTTAGCTTCATTATGGTTGTAGATGCATTTTTAGATCATTTGTCACGTAATCTATATGAAAAGTTATCATTATGATATAATAAAGGGGTGTAAAAACTTGGTCTAAACCGCTGACGCATGATCAGGTTCTCAGTCCATGCTCCATGGTAGGAGTAAACTTGTGTTGTAGTTTCAGTAGGATTTTTTTTTTTTTTTTTTTTTTTTTTTTATTTTTTTTTTATTTTTTATTTTTTTCATTTGCATTAAATAAATGATGTCATTTAGGCGATAGATTGAACTTAAATCAGTGGCCAAAAATTATTAGCCAGGTTTGTTGGAATGTGTGAGTCGGATTAGCATAATACAACTAAAGGTGTGTGAGCCTATTGGGGGCACACACTTTAAACATTAGAATACATTTATAACTATTTCACGTAAAGCTCAAAATGACCCGTTTTGGACACGATATAAACTAGACAATAATACTTTCTTGTCCTAAACTTTATAACTGGTTTATTGAAGATTCTGGAGGAGTATTTTTCTGTCTAGATACATCAATGTGATAAGGATTGAGAAGAGTTGTGATAAGGCTTAATGAGGTAGAGTTTTAGGCTTATCATGTAAGGTGTTTTAGCCTTATCATGAGTAGGTTTTAGAAGCTATATAAGCCCCTCATAACCTGCTCATTGTATACGATACAAGTAAAAGTAATATACACTCTACGTTCAATATTGTTTACATGTTCTTCTCGTCCAATCTGATCACAGAAACAAGTTGTTGGTTTGTTTGACTTTTCAAACATATCAAGCCAAGAATTAATAACTAGAATATAGATTTTTGAAGTTATTGTCCTCTCTTGTTTGTACACATTCGAACGTATACAAGTTTGTATTCGAATTGTGTTTTGGGTTTACGTGGTATACGGCTAGCACTCCGGACGTATTTGTTTGACGTGTTTGTGTGAGCAACCATAGAGGTGATTGTTTTAATCACTTAATGTTTCATTTGCGGGTGTCTACGAGGGTTAGTTTTCTCGTTTCCTTTTTACCTTAAGTTGTTTATATGTGTGTTAATCATAAAGGCTAAACTAGATCTATTATCCGCTGCGTACTCGTAGAGTTAATGGTTAACATGTTATTAAGTCACAACAGTGGCATCAAGAGCTATCTCGTTTGGTGTTTTATGAATTGCACACTAATTAAACAAGCTTAGGCTACATGAAATCTAGCTTTATTTATTTATTTTATAAATTGATATGACAACTATATGCAATACTTGCCATAATTTGATAAATAAATACCTAGATGTAAATGAATTAAAAATTAATGGTTAATTAGATACAAAAAATAACAAAATATTAAAAGTTAATTAGTTTGCCATGATTATTTTATGTGGTTATTTAGGAAAGTAAATCTTTCTATTTCTTTAAAAGATCTATAAATTTATTTTTGGAAACTAAATCTTCTATTTTTGAAAATTAAAATCTTTTATTTATGGTAACTAAATCTTTTAATTTTCGAAAATAGATATTTTAATTCTTAGATTGATTTGTTTCCTAAATTCCGGCTATAAGACCTACGCAATCATATTTTGTGATGCATGTGGCGATCTAGGCACTTGATGAACACCTAGTGAGGGTCTTATGGTTCTCCTTTTGGGGAAGACTCCTAGAGGACTCGGATCTAAATGTTTACTTGTTAATACTATTGTCATGTTTTAGTATTATGTTCTTTTGTGATTTTTGTTTTTAAGACTACATGTTTACACGCCTAAAACTAAATAAAAGAGGACTAATACCTATAAAAGATGACATTAATATGGTCTTAATTTACACGCCTAAATACCATGCTCAATTGTGACCTGCTATTTGATTCGTGGAAAATTGTTTTTGTAAAATTAAGTGACCTAAATTATTGAAACAAGCTTTCATGAAATTAAAAACTGGACGCTATGTACACTTAGGAAGTACGGCTCACCCGTGAACCATGATGATCAATACATTGCCACTACTAAAAGTTTTTAATGTTAAGTGCTACAAAGTTATTTTGCATGCTTCTTTGTACAGAATTTTACTACATTTATGTGTGTACCCCATATGAAAATTTTAAGTCTATGCCAGTCAACCAAGAACACGTGCATTTGGCTTGACCTCTTTGGTCAGACCTTAGGGCCATTCCAACCCATGGCGAATTTTGCTCATTGGTCAGACCTTTGGCGATTTTTGCAAGTTCTTGCTTGGTCGACTTAATTCGAGTATGCTTGGTCAGACCTTGGACCCGAGGCATAAGATGAGACTAAACATGCTCATGACATTATTACTTGTCTACTAATGTCTTGATCAGTCTCATAAGTCTAAGAGTTGCATTTCATGCAATTAACGCACGTCGCTTACCTCTTGCCCCACTTGTTTACACGTTGGTCAGACCTCTGGTAATAAGTGGGAGGTCAAGATGGATCTTAGTCTTAATTAGTAATTAATTGGGTAGTTAATTCTTTTAAGAATTTAATTATTGAAAATACCAAAATTGAACTTTCTATGTTCTGATTAAAATTGTGTTTTTGCACATTTGTAAACAAAAGTTTGTTTTTTCTAAAAAGACAAACTTAGTCTCTTTTTCTGGTAAGAAGAGTGAGACTTATTCCTATTTTTCTCCTTAGCTGACAAACTAAGATAGGATTACAATTGTTAAACTCACTTATGATCTTTCATTACCCTTTTTCGGTCTTGAAATAATTGAAAGATGAAATATTTTGTGTAACTAGAAAACATTTTGTCTATAGCTACCAAAATAAATGATCTCTTGAACTTGTCACGATGTATGAGTTTAAACCACAAAGAGTAAAGAAATTACTAGCATATTCGCTAGGTTTTTCTTAGACTCTGGTTATTCCTTAAAGTGCTAATTACCCTTGTGGCTATGTAGATAATAAAGGAGGAATTGCATGCTAAATATTCAAGTTAAATGAAAGCATGAATGGCTAGTCCCTCATCTACAAAGGTAGAAATTCATATGCTCTGTTCAATACCTAAGTACGTTGCTACTTGTAGGCATTCGAAGAGAATAAGAAAGTGTAATTGCTATATGCTTTCTACTGGCGATGTAACACTTACAATGTTGACAAATCCAGTGGGAGCATTGCGTTTTATTACTGAAATAACATTCCTGTAATGTTGTCAATTTCAGTGGGAGCGACGAGATTTATTTCCTTGTTAGTCACCAATATCATTTCAAACTTGCTTTGAAATAATTCATTACTTTCTGAATATGAACGACCATTACTTATAGGAAAATTGCATTTTATTTTATAACACGTTGCCTTTCTAACCAAATGAGCCTAGCTCAGATGGCCACCCAATTTGGGGGGAGGTTTTACCCTCCTAGGCAAGGTCTCAAGTTCGAGTCTTGTCTAGGGCGATAGGGGTTTCCTCTCGCGTGTGTAAAGGGAAGGGTGCCATTGCCTTCTGGGCTGGACCCAACCTGGTTGTGTGGGCTCGCTACGCCTTCTGGGCTAGGGGCCATGTAGCCACAAATTGCCGTTCAAAAAAAAACACGTTGCCTTTCTGCTGTTGCTTTTCTGAAACGTTATCTATAGAATAATAATCCACAGTTCCCTATTAAACATTATGGTTCTAAACCTACTTGTAATATCTATGACATTATCATATTGTTTACACAATCAAGCACATGTTGTTTGTTTTCATAATATGATGTTGTGCCTTACACAAGTGGGAGAAATCTCAAAGTATGTGCAAGGAACAACATATTATCGGTTTCTCTTGACCGCAAGGTAAGAAAGCTATTAATTATAATAGGACTTGAACACATAAGATGTTTGTTGCCCTACTACATTCAAATGTCATGATAAAGTGTAAAGATACTTCAATATTTTGACTACATGTTTTAGTCAATATAATTATGGTTAAATTATAATAATCATAATTCTGAAGTATAAAATTAACTTGAAATTACTACGGAACTCAAGAGTTTGCGTTCATGATTACTTTTGTTAGTATAATTATGTTTACGTGTTAAGACATAATTATAAAGTCCTTGAATTAATCAATGACTTATAACATAAAGTATATAGTAAAAGTGTTATGTCTTCTAGTTAACACATAAACATGAGGTCTTTAAAGACTTATAATGTATTATTGACATGTTCTGTTTTCTTGTAAACACATGAACATATAATTCTTGAACAGTTCCGTCTTCTTGCGAACACGTGAACATAAGGTTCTTGTATTATTGAAGAAATATACATTATAGCATGCACTTGGTTCGAAAATACTTAATATGCAATTTGGCTCGACCCAATTGACAAGTATTTGATCCAAAGAGAATTAAATTATCTATGGAATTCTGATATAGTTTCACAATTCAAATACTTATAGAATACCACATTATTATGGTATGTCTAATAGGTTGAAACAAACCATATTCATATAGTTTGATTCATGATAGTTCTAATTTCTCTACCTCTAAAATCTGTCAAGGTTAGAAAATTGCGTGTGTCATGGATACACTCAATGTAGTTCAAACCTAGAAGGTATTCAAGATAACCCACGACCCTAAACCCTTAGGGATTTTCGGTTATTCCACTCAAACCAATCGAATCCTAAATCCTTTTGGGTTTTTGATTTTTCTACACTCCCTAGCTTGAAGATTGTAGTTTCGGTGTTCCTCCTAGCTCGACGAAACACAAAACTGTTGCTAAGATTTTTGGTTAAAGAGTGATACAATAATTAGGGTTTTACTACAAACCCTAATTAGAGTTGTTGGAAGGAATTTCATTATGTCTTGATTTAAGTTCTGAATATGTTAAAATCTTATGAAGCATTTAATTAACAATCTAGAGATGAGAACTTAAAATGTATTTTGTGGTTCCCAAATAAAGAACAATTTATTGTTGCTTAAATACTTAGTATTTAGAGAATTGTCTTTACTTACAAAAGTAAGTGGGAGCATCTACAAATCTTGAAGATATTCAAGAACAAATACATAACCTTCTAAAATCCACTTATTAATGTCATACTAAGGTTAAACATGTAAATGTCTACCGAAGTATAATGTTACTCTCATTCATGAATCTGCAAGGATGCCTCATCACTTGATTGATATTTTGATACCAATGCTGAGGAATATAAGTTAACGGATCATTGTAAATCTACTAACTACTAAAATACATTATCACATCTTGAATCTGATAAATGTCTTAGAACTATGAATGATAAGATGCAGTCCTTAAAAGGCAAATCAATGTTTTGAGCTTGATTGTTATTTTGCCTAACAGCTAACCTATGAGGTTGGAATAAGTTTCTTTTGAAGAAAGGCTCACAAGGACAAAATTATATACATTTTAATGCATGGATTATAATAAGAAGTTTTAATCCTACTCAAGCAATTGACTATGATTAGATTTTCTTATATACACGCATTAATTAAATAAAGATAATTAATTGTCATACATGTTTCCTTGAATGTGGAATATGGCAATTAAGTTTTGTAGCTCTTTCCTTTATGATTACCTTTTGCGAGGATGGTGTGTAATCAAAAGGGTTGTGAGTCTGTATATAAACCTTATGTAGTATACAAGTTTAAGCAATCCAAGTTTGGATCGAATCATGCATCTATAAAAGCTGAGATCTTGAATTTAATTACAATATGATTTTGATTAAATTAAGATAACTCCTGAGTACATCTGACATTAAGTGGGAGCACTATGTTTTTCCTTAAAATTCATATGTTGTATAACATATTGAAGATATCATTCCATTTAAGCTAGATTTTTATCCTTAAGCTTGGAATGAAACTTCACTTGGGATTTAGGGAATAGAACAAACAACCTTGGAATAAATGTTTATTTGGAATAAACATATGCGGAAAATTAAGTCCAACACAAATGCAATATATCATTGAAGCAAGTCTTAAATGGTATATTTCACTTGGAATAATTTATTACATGGATGGAAACCTTATGTTTTTAACTAAGGATTTGTCATGTATATATTATATTGTGTATGTGACTGGTTGTTACTTTTGCACAAGAGCAAGATGAGCTGACAACAACAATATCTAATTGAGAGTATTTAGATTATTGTTAATTGATGCGTAGGGATTGCTTACGCACTTTGTTTTACCTCTCGAGGGATCTCGAGAGGCTTACAATCCCCACCAGGCAGTGTACCTGACCGATGTAGTATAGTGTAGTGGCAAGTACCGGGGGATTGATCGTTCTCTCACAGGGAATAGTGTTCGTTAGGTTAAAGACTAGTCTAATTAAGGTCTAAGGGTGGAGGATGATTATTTTTGTATTTTTATGTTTTTTAGAAAGCAGTAAAATCTCATTTTTGAAGGAGTGGGCAGAATTAGTTGCTAGTCAACTAACCCAAGTTATCTACTTATGCAATTAATTTAAATTTTGAGAAAACAATGGTGGGGAAAGTAGTGTTTACTTAGATTTCATTACTCCCTAACTATCTTTTACCATGTAATTAGTATGTTAAGTTTGCGTGGATGACGGGTGTATTCCTAACAAGTCATAGGGAGTGCGTTCAATTCCCTAACTCTATAAGCTCCTACCTCACTCTATGACGATACATCAAGTATCCTTTCATAAGCTCACCGATAGCAACCTACGCATGAAATACTACCTTAAAATCGATTAACGCACATACGATTCACGTTTCCTAAGACGTTCAAGCTTGTTACCATATAGGAAGTTAGCCAGTTTTATTAAGTCTAACGTAGATGAAACATTCACCCAAATCACAATCACAACATACACATCACATGATAATTAATAGTTAGGTTTCATTAGATCTAAGCAAACACAAGTTAATTTAGCCTAGCATGTTGAAGGAAAGAAAAGCACACACATAGATCATACAACACATAGACATATTGTATGGATTGAATGAAGACTTATCTTAGATTAAACATGTAAGTTAGAGGGGTAAAAGTACCCTCTAAGGTCTGTAATACACGAGCTAGGGTTTAACCCTTAAGTTCTCCACCAAGTTCCTCCCTTAAAACAATAAAATTCGTCCTATATATATAGAAAATACGGGCTGACGGCGTCAGCCCAAGGTGTGACGCCGTCACGCCGACGATTAGGGTTTTGTGATGGCCTTCTTGACGTCGTCACGCCGCCTTGTTCCAGATCTGACGGCCTTCCCTGACGTCGTCACCAGACTAGGCCAAAAACTCTCTGGCCCGTCATGAGTAACTTCCAATTTCTTCACTTCATTTGTTCCTGACGTTGTCACGTTGAAGCTTGTGACGCCATCACCTTCTGTGCACTTTAGGGTCTTTTGAGATTTTGTTGTTTTCCGCACTTTTTCACTCCGAAAATGCCCGAAAATGCTTCTTTTGTGATTTTCTCCTAAAAAGTACCTAAAATGAGAAAAGAAACGACTTTGGGTGAAATCCGATCAAATAATATACGAATTAGGACTCAAACAGACCCCTAAAAACGTAACATTTTTCGTCTCATCAGAGGCCTTAGACAACAAGTAGATGTGAGAGGACTGCATCATGTCAAATCGAGATGGTGTACAAGATAGTGACACGTTTGCCTTGTAGAAGATCAACACCATACAATTTTCTGATAAAGTACGTGTGTTTACTGAAAGCTACTTCGAGATTGGAATTCCAAAGTTGACCAACAGATAACAAGCTGTGCCCAAGTCCTTCCTTGTAGTATACCCTGGAAATTTATTCAGTCACCGGAGACATAATCTCCATACCCCATACGTGTGTCAACCTGGTAGTTCCCGAATCTAACTATCCCGATAAACTCATTCATGAAATTCTTGAGCCCTGAGCAATCACTGATTAGTTTAAGCAGATGTTGACGTGAGTACCAAAAAGAGAGTCGTTCAGTACATTGTAGAAGTCTGTAGTCAATATCTCTTAAACGTTCACCACCAAAGCTTTAGAGGCTCGTGAATGAGAGTGTGAAGCCGTAGTTGCCATGATATAGTCTTAAACGGGATTTTACAACTCTTGTGACTTAAACCGAGAGATCGATTCTCTCCCGGTATTTTACTAAAATCAACAAAAGAAACTGAAAGATGTGATATTCGAATAAGACTTAGAGTGAGGTCTTGGATAAGTTACAATTAGCAATAAGTGTCAAGTCGTGACGAGTCAAGTTACAATAGATCCGATCATAATAAGTCAAGTTGTAAGCATATAACTCACAACGTCAAATTACATTCAGACTAATCGAAATGACTCAAGTCACAACAATTCACCAAACACTAATAGTTAACAAATCACTAGACACTCACAGCTGAGTTAATCACTAGGCACCACCAGATCGTTGAATTTTAGCCTCCTCATTATGAAGCTTTGGTAGCTCAGCAAAGTATCATCTCACGCTTGAATAGTTCTTCTCATCTTTCTTCCGGCTGAAAGGCTGAAGTTATGCGTACCAAAAGTATCCAGAGACCACTTCCCCCAAGTAGTTGAAATGATACAATCAGTCTCATTATATGAAGCTCAAAAACCTGAAGCACACTTGTACCTCTTTTATCATCAGAAACTGTTTCTTACATCTCTTCCCCCACGTAGGTGGAATAATACACCAAAAGAACGAGTTAGAACACTGATCTTCTCTGCGGTTATGACATTTAACTTCCCGGAATAACTTCAATTAGGAAGAAGAATAAAGCTCATCACGTGTACTCGTTGAGTGTTCCGATGTATGTCTCCTTCCCCTTTGCTAGTTTTGATACTTCAGAATCAGCCACACATTATATGCACATACAACTTGAAATTTTATGAGAAGAACAATCATTTGCTTAGATGTATCCTGTGAGAATCAACTGCTACAGAAACACTCTCTGACTATCATTATCAACCCTTATATTCAGTCGGCTATTGCTATGACCACATTATGACGTAAACCCGATATTCCCAACTTGAAAATGAAGTAGAATTCCCCGTTCTTGTGACTTAAACTTGCACCAATGTATGACAAAGAGCGGTGTAGAGACTTCATGCAACATCGACTCTCTAAGTACTTTATACTCTTCAACCAACCAACCATCAAGTATAAGACGTACATCACCTCTTGATTATCGACAACTCCGTGTGAGTTGTGACACTGAATGTGATAGTTATTTTGTGGTAATAGAAAAGAAGAATTTACCAAAATAACTAGATATCCAAGTCTTCGTCAAAGTAGAGATTAAAAGCTCGAACAAGGATCATCAAGATACTAAGTACACTCACCCGCAAAATTTCACTTCAATCTCAAATAAATAATACCAAATAAACTCTGTGATCACTTGACATTCCATTTCCAAATTCTTAGCCGACATTTTCCTTTATATTTTTGTGGTTGATTTACAGAGTGCACATTAGAAGGAACAACAATCCATGAAGAAGGGGATTCTTCAGAGTCCGGTTTGGGAAAGGAATACCAGAAGACGGATCATTATTCATGTGCAGCTTCATTAAAATGATAGTCATCATCAACACCTTGAAGAGTAACTGGAGATTGGGTTTCGTGAGTAGTCTGAGAAATACTTCAAACTAGTACATCTTGCTCAATGGAGATGGAAGAAGATGAACCAAGAGCCAACAGAAACCGAAGAAGGAGCTTCAGAAACTAGATGTTCAACATTCGTTGAAGATTGGAAGTATTCATCAAACATGTAGCTTATTCACACGAAGTTTGCCATTTTTGGTTGAATACTTTCAAAAACCAAAAAATTGCATACAAAGTAAGTGAATAAGCATACACTCAAAAATTTCATACGAAGTTTGCCAATTTTTGATTGAGTGGCAAGTGAATGAAAAATACTATCAATCAAGTATTTCATTCACCCTTCTCCCCCTCAAAAATTGCAAACGAGGTTGTAATTTTTGATTGACCAAGTGTATAAGAATTTGATCAAAGATAGGTAGATCCACTTGATGAATGAACGAACATAGAGAAAGCATGAAACATGTTGTTGAAGATGATCAAAACCAAGAAGATTTCTCTTCTTCCGAAGACAAGGCGCAATGAATCGTACACCTTTCTTTTCATTGATGAATGGTGCCTGAAGTGTTGTCAGCAGACACCATAATGATGAAACTGAAGATCGAGGCTTGAACTGCGGTGTTCAAACATCATAGTCATGAAGAACGAGGCCTGAACTGATGTATTCAGACGTCATAATGCACATGCATCAACATCGACATTCCAAAACTCTTGAAGCTGGAGAAATGATAGCTTTAGGCCTCCAGACTTTGAGTTTTCTCATATAGTGAATGATTGATGTTCCTGCAACTGAGTAAGGACTACATGCACTAACATCATGAACTTGATTGCATATATATTGGTTAGTGACAACAGTATCCAAACCCTTAGGGGTTTCATGGTCAACCATGCCATTATCTTTAGTGAGCACCTTTCTGGTAGGAATCCACTTAAGTCCAACGTGCTTGAAAATTCTACCGGTTGGAACCCACTTACGGCAAGTGTTATCACCAAGAATCACTATTCAGGAGGTCGGGGATGCTCGAAATAAAGAGTAAACATGGTATATTAGATTAAAGAATTGGGGAAGATGTGTGTGTTTTCTAGAGAGAGAAAGAAGGAAAACACACACACTTCTTATTACAAATGAGACATCCACCTCTCCTAGTTGCAACTAGGAGAGTATTTATACTACAAGTCACGTAAACTAAGTCCTATTGACAGAACTAGTCCTTGTGCTTTGCTACTATTGCAATTTCCACATATAACATTATTTTCAAGGCTAACAGCAAGTTCTGGGTTTACTCAACTTTTTATGCATAGTGGAAGGTTTATCAGTGTTCCTAGACTCCAAAGATTTAGGAGTTGGTATCCACCTAGGAGAAGTTTTCAGTTTGTTTTGCTTCACATGCATTGTAGGTGACTTACAATAAACCCTAGACTTGGCAGGTTGAACCTTAGCATTGTTCCTCAATACACTAGGAGGCATCCTATAAGGTTGAGAACCTAAAATACCATCCTTTTGAAGTAGAGCCCTTTTTCTAGCCTTTTCTAGATCATAGTCCTTTTGAACCTTAATGCTTGGTTTCGTCACTGTTTTGGAACTATACCTAGAGGAGCTGGGAGCAGTAGTAACTACATGTTGAGGTTTCGCAGAGCTAGAATCATCAGACTTAGGCAAGTAATGTGGAGTGACTGGTTTTGTCAAAACTTGTTTCGCATCCACTTGGGAGGCAAACCGTGTTTTTGAAAATTTTGGTCGTTCAGATCTAAACGCAGTCGGTTGTCTAACAACTAAATGGTTTCTATTCGATGGTAAAACCGGTTTCCCCAAGATTGATGGTTTTGCAAACTTAGTGTTCACACTATACCCTGTTGCTTTTCTTAGCTCATTTTTTAATGCAGCAATTGTGAAACCTTTTTCCATGAGTTGAGCTTTGAATTCATTATTTTGGGCAATCAAAGAGGTTGTTTGTTCTAACGTCTTAGTTCTCATTTCTATGATTGTCTCGTTAAGATTTTTACAATTCATTTTCAAAGACTCATTTTCCACAAGTAACTTAGCCACATTTTGTTCCAATTCAATAACAACACAGTCATGTTTAGCCTTAACTTCATTACACATATCACACATCTCAGTAACACGTTTTTTCAGGTTGTTGATTGTCAAGTTCTTGGTTTCTAGCTGAGCTTTTAAATCATTAATCATAAAGTATTCACGGAAATCAGGAAGTTCCGGATTTTTACATGGTTGATTAGTTTGAAAACTTTCTTCCTTTTGTTGCATTGCGATTTCAAGTGAAATACAATGTTTTTCAAGTTGCATAAATCTCTTTGAAAGTTCATTAAAAGTTTCTTTATCAACCATATCATTTGATTTAAAAGCATCAGCTGTCAACACATTACTTAACAATTTATCACGATCAGCATCCTGATCACTTTCTCCCCCTTTATGACTCATATTTGTTGAATTAGACATGGTATTGCTATCAGTTTTTTCCAACAAATTTGTGTCATAATTGAGTTTGATTTGATCAGTATGCTGACGTCATTAGAGAGCACATTTTGTTGAACAGTTAAGGGTACCTCAGCACATGACATTTGTTCATTAACTGGTCTAAAATCAGCATCCATGCCATGGGTGACTAGAGTCACTGAACTGCTGGTAGTGTCAAGCTTATCAGTCTCTGATCCTTTACTAGAGTCATCTAAACGTCTGTGTTGTGCTCTTTCCTCAATGAACGCCTTAACATCACCCATGAGATGGATGAGTGTATCTCTGAACGTGTCAACCTCAATTCCCGTGTGATCAGCAAAGCACCTTTTAGTCATCTCACTGTAATGGTCATACTCCAGAGAGAATTTTGAATCAAAGAATACTTGGAGTTGTTTGTTAATCACACAAAGAGCAGCCATGGATCCAATTTTTGAAGATTCTTCTTGGTCAAGTTGTTGTTGTAATTGGTCTAAGTAAAGAATCATTGTGTCTGTGAAAGTCTGAACATCTTGACCAAAGAGTGTTTCAAATGCACGTTCGAATCCCCTTTTGAAACCATTTCCCTTTAAGAGTACAGAGAGGTGTGAATGAAGTTGTCGGAAGCATTCTATGGAGCTTTTCTCTGCGTTATTGATCAATTTATGTTGCTGAAGAAACTCTTTCTCTTGAGAACTCGAGCATGACGATTCCATTTCAGCGTTATCAGACACAAACATGTTCATTTGTTGTACAGGGTTCGAAATCATATGTTCATCGATCACGTCGTATAGTTTGAGTATCTCATCTATGACTGAATCCGAGGAATTTGCCATGATATGAACTTTCACGGGATTTTACAAGTCTATGATTTAAACCGAAAAATAGAATCTTTCGCGGGATTTTACAAAATCAAGACAAAACTGTGAAACAACGAGAAACAGTTGGAACGGTAAATGATTGGATGATTGTTTGAAAAACGTGATGGTTATGTGATCGAAGTCTGAACAAACTCCGAAACTATATCCAATAAACTCGAGAATATCTCAATCCACAAAAAGCCCGAAATCCAAATAAACCTTGTAGTAATAACCAATAAGCCCGAAAATATCACAACCCAAAATATTACTCAATTTCGGATTCTTGAAGCTCAATCAAAACCGTGATTACACAATATATCCCGAACGATTACACAAGACTTTAGTCCAACTAAATATTCCACAACAAAAATTAGGACACGATAAATTCCAACAACAATTCGTAAGAAGTTGCTCCTGGTTAGTGTGCGAGCCCAGCTGACCAAGTGCTATCACACGGCCCAATAAGATCTGATGCAGCCTAAGTAAAGTAGCCAAGCCCAACAGGATTATAAATCTGAATACGGCCCATAAAGAACTAAACCTAACCCTAATTTTCGGATTATAAAGCACACACTAATCATTCATTTACCCTAATATCACTCTTGCAAACAAAATACGCCTCAAAGAACTTCTCACTTCTCCAAAATTAACTGCAAATCCTTTTGTTATGCTTCACTTGATTCGAACATAAATGAAAATCAACCACTGATTACACGAATCGTCCCTCGGGACTTCTCAATCCGAGCAAGATTAAACACGGTAGGTTTTAATATGTTTGTTTTATTTTGTTTTTGTTCAAACCGAATGGAAAGATGACATAAACACGAGTTGTTTATGTTATTACTTACAATATTCGGATATAACCAAGAAGTATATGCTTAGAAAGAAAAAAAAAAACACGATCTGTGATAAGGTATCTATTAAGGCTCTGATGTTTCAAATGAACGTTTAAGACTCAAAGAGATTAACTGGGATCGTTGACAACTTTGTCTTGTTTTAGCTTACTTTTACCCCGAATGAAAGGTGACTCAAACTTGTAGTGGTTCTTGGGTTTATCTTAACAATTTTATTGCATATTGAAAGAGGTTAAAACTTCTCACACGGATCTGTGATGAATCTCTCTTGTGACATAGTTCATAGAACGAATATTCTTGGATTCACAAAGGGAAACTAAGATCTTTGTTTTTGTAATTATCGTTGTTGTTAATTATCGTTTTCTTGTTCTTAGATCTATGATGATAACAGTTTCAACACACGAGATCTTTATAGATCCGTAAATAATAGAGAGTATATGGAACGTTTCTGAGATCTTTGTTTTGTAATTCTTTATCAGCTACTTGTCATAGTCTAACTCGAGTGAACCACTAGAACTCGAGGTAACTGCTGTTGAATTGGTAATTGGGCAGCGTATGGTTTAGGCAAGGTACACAAAAGAAGTTAACCGCTACAAAAAAATAACCGCTGCAAAAAAATAACCGCTGCTTAAGAAACAAGAAGGTAACCGCTGACTTATGAGGAAACCACTAGGTAAGCTAACCACTGGACCAGAATTAACCGCTGGTTTGATCAAAATGAGCAAAACGCTACAATGGGACGAAACTGTCTCTTTCATATTTTTTGTCTTATACAAAAAAAAAAAAAAAAAAGATAAACGCTGCCAAGAATGTATAGACCTTTTGCTGTAAAGACTAAACACTGCCAAAAACAAGGACAAAAACCGCTGCTAAGAACACTATAAAAAATGTCACTTTGAGCAATTTATCTTTTTCCATATATGTAAATAAACCAAGACCCAATATTAGAAACTATGGTGAAAGCTATGAAAAGTGCTGAAAAGATCCAAACCAAAAAAGAAACTAACCGCCACTAAGAAAGAAGAGAAAATAAAGCTTTAACCCAACCCACGAATTTCCATACTTCAGATAGCACCAATTCCAACAGCATAATCCATTCAACTAAACATGATCAAACCAAAGGATTTATACAACCAAAACCATTCGAACCATATGAAAACCACAAAAAACCAAGTACAAATTCGAGTACAAGTGATCCCTAAGATGAAACCTTGGCTCTTGATACCAATTGTAGAACACTCAAAATATAAACATGTATGGTTCTTGTAGTTATGGATCGAATTAGAGAAGAAAGAAAGAAAGAAGAAAGAAAGATGAAGATGAGAGTTTAGAGAGAGAAAGAGAGAGAGAGGAACCTTAGAGAGAGAAAGAAACCAAAAAAAAAAAGAAAAAGAAATAAGATTATGAGAAGGCTCACCCTCTCCAAGGATGGAGATGGTATTTATATGTACATGAGTTTTTGCCACTTGGGCTGCGGATCAGGCATACAGTGGGTAGAGACCCGTCCTTCTTCCGCGAATACTAACTACTTCTAATCTACGTTCTACTAACTATTATAAATACTATGAGCTAAACAATGCTTAACCGTATATGGGGTGACCGAATCTTTCTTATACAAAAATCGTATTCCTAACATCTTCACTATTGATGATATGAGGTGTGTTAAGATCACTTCACTAGATGGCCTTGTAACTTGGGCAAACACTCTTTAAAGTATCTGGTTTGCTTCACCAATTCTCTGAGTACGCCTTGGTAAGGTAACTGTATGATTGGTTGGTATTGCCATTATATTTTAAATGACTTTTCTGTCCATAAAGTAGGTATCCTGGTGAGAAGGGTAAGTGGTCTTGGTGGACAATGCATGATGTTTGGAATAAAGAGGTATGAAAGATGAACCTTCTTGGTCCAAACAATGCATTGTCAAAGGAGGTTAGGGTGGTATCACATTGCATATTCATCTATATGCTTGTTGAGGCTTGCTATCTGTATTTGCCATTGCTTGACTAGTTGTGGTATTGATGAGAAGGGTATGTGCAGGTGTATAGGAAATGTAGACATATCAGCAGTGTCTCTTCAATTGTATGGTTAGGATTGCTAATATGCATGATGAAGCCTTATTTGGAATCCTCGTTGGTCACCTTGAAGCGTAGCCTGTGGCCTATGTTGGATCCTTATTAAGGAAATGTAGTCATGAGATTATGGTGGGGTGAATTGTGGTGAATATGTTCTGTTTGTAGATCACTATTGGAGCTGTTTTCTCAATTAGTTCTTTGTTGAATGTAGGCTGTTTGCTTATATAGATTCCAAGTATTGTTGTTAAAAGGATTTATGGGCATGTCCATGATACTTACTTTTATTTTGGTTGTAAAAGGTTGGTTTTAAACTTTTAATATATATTCACCATTTCACCCAACAAAATAAAAAATAAACAAATAAACAAATAAATAAATAAATAATAGAAAAAATAATAATAATTCCAAATTCATCAGTTAACTCAATTAAGCTTCATACCTTATAATGAATCGAGCCAAGAACTTGTCTTTTGAATTGGAGTACACAATCCACCACAAAATTATCAAAAGCTTCACTTTCTCTCCTTGCTTCCTCTCCTAGCTCGAACTCAGAAGATACACACACTTCTACTGGAAGTGTGTAGAAAACTAAGTATTATATCAAGTGGTGACTCAGCTTAAAAGGGCAATTTAATCATTTTATTAGCCGACTTAGTCGATATGTCGTATCCATCCCAATAGATACACCGTATCCATGCTAGGCCATCAATACTCCATATTAATTATTCTAGATACTCCATATTCAGGCAAAATACCAATACGCGTATTCCCAAACACCAATACGCCCCACAGGAGTTGGCAGACCAAAACCATTTTCCATAATTCCCTTAATACACCGTATACACTATTTTGCATACGCCGTATCCAATTTATAACAGCTCAACACTTATGTTCTTCACTTTTTCAAAATACCATTACACCTAAGTTCACGCACTTAGACCTAGTCAAACTCGTATAGGGTCATACTAGTTTATAAACGGTTTCGGGTGTAACACTAGGTAGTTAATGGCTTATACGTTTATAGAAAGTAACGTTAAAATTATCATTTATTACAAGAGAAAATTACGAGAAAAGTTACACAAGTAACTCCATTGTATTATAACAACCCGATCTCAAAGCACGAATAAGATCTATACATGTATAAAATCTCATGCGCAAGAAGTGTTTGAAGATGGCATTTACCATTTGGAACACCTTAGCACTTAGCGTGACACGTGGGCGTTTTGTTGACAAAATGGTTGGTTGATTGTCCTCCGTAAATCCGACAAAGATGTCATGGACCTGCACGTGGCAACAACAAATACACGAAAGTCTGCGTGGTGTGACAGTATGGTCTGACTAGCCGTCCTTACCATCCTCGTGCATGTCCATAAATTTAAATCATACAAAAAAAGTGTGTACTAAGAAATTTAACAATAAAATAAATGACTGATTAACTGAATCAAATAAAAAATAGGCCAACTGCATATATAGAAAACAATAAAAAATTACCATACAAATATAGAAATTTAAGCTAAGAAAATGACTTCTTTGCAGTTTGCATTTTGCTAAAAAAAAAAATTAAATTAACAAAACAATAAAATAAAAATAACTTTGCATTTTGCCAAAAAGGTTAAACTAAAGAAAAACAATAGAGAAAATTTGAAAAACCGAAATCTATTGAATCCCATAAAAGTGAAAAGCGGGCAAAACAATTTACTCAAAACTCAAACTGTCAAAAAAACAAACAAACCCCGCGCGGCAATCTCTCATTTTCAAACCCACATTCTCCCTCTCTCTCCACCTATATCTACACATCCCCATCTCACAAATCACCAAACCCTCATCCCATTTCCATTTCTCAACAATGAATTCGGACGAAAACTGCGTCGAAATCGTCAACCGTTCGTCTCGAAAACGGTCTTTTCCTAACCAACATAACTTAAAACAAACCAAGAAACGAGTGGTTTTAGGTGAGCTGACTAATTGTTGTCACGCTAGCTTTAAAAGTACTCCTTCTTTTATTAAAGAGGCGGGCGATGAGGAGTGTGCGAAAAGAGATATTTCGGTTTCGGCTGGATGGGTTTGGGAGAATAGGTTGTTGTATGCGCCTCTTATGTATCAGCATCTTCATTCGTTAGAGGTATTTGACCGATTTATTTATGCGTATTCTTAAACGAATGAGGTTTTCCCTATATAGGTTTTGACTCATATGTACGCGGCCTAACCCAAAAGTGAATTTGCCCATGTGGGGTTATATTGATATTGGTTTTAAATTAGTAGCATATAATTGGAGGTTTTGTTAGTTTTAGCCGATTTATTGGGTTATCTCGTGACCGTTTTTGACCCATTCCTTGGGCAGCCCAAAAGGAAAGTTACCCACAATTTGTTATGTTTGTTAATTTTTTGGTATTTATTGAAATTGGCTTAATTTGGATGCATGCAATTGGAAGTTATGTTAAGTTAATCGTAAAATAGCTAATTTAAAGATTACACGACGTTGTGGTATTTGGAAGGTATTTTAGGCCGAGTGCTTGGTTTTTTAAGTTGTTTCGATTGGTTGGTTGTTTGGTGTGCTATTCCTTTCATAGCGATGTTTTGTTTTTGGCTTTGGGGTTAGATGTTGGTGTTTAATTTTCGAGGATAGTCGGACTTTCATTTGTCTTTTCTAATGATTTTGATGGATTTTGATTTCTTTTAAGGGTATATTTTTGCATTTATTGTAACTTTTAGGGTCTTGCGATTCTTTTAGAAATTAAATTTTTGTTTAAATTCGCTTATCTTGGCGTTGATGTAAATGAAACTTGTCTAAATTTGAAACTGTTTGGTAAAGTTACTATACTAACATAAAGTTTTTGATATAGATTGAGGAAAACAGAAGGCCGTTGCCTGATTATATGGAAAAGGTTCAGAAGGATGTGACGATAAGTATGCGAGAGATATTGGTGGATTGGTTGGTTGAGGTGGCAGAGGAGTATAGGCTTGTGTCGGATACATTGTTTCTCACAGTCTCGTACATTGACAGATTCCTATCTTGTCGATGTTTGAGCAGAAACAAGCTTCAGCTTCTTGGTGTTTGTAGCATGCTTATAGCCTCGTATGCTCATAATCCTGTATAAATTACTTGTTTTATTATGACTATGCTATGATTAGTTTTGTAATAAAAAGGTATGTATTTTAGGAAAAATGAAGAGATTAGCCCTCCACATGCTGAAGATTTTTGTTATATTACAGACAATACTTACACAAAAGACGAGGTTGGTTGATGGTTCTTTTGGAATTAAGATGCAATGTTTGTATTACATGTCTAGAAAAAGTTGAATAAACGTTCATCATGTAGGTGGTTCAAATGGAGGGAGACTTGCTCAAAATTTTGGACTCAGAAGTTAGCACTCCAACATCAAAAACTTTTCTTAGGTATGTATGTCAATATGCGCAGTGATGGTTCCGACTAATGTTTGTGTGATTATAAGTTTATAACTGTTGTATGCTAATTTTTACATATTTAATTGGCAGAATCTTTATTAGAGCCGTTCAAGAAGATGATATGGTATGCTGAATTTCATTTTCTAATTCTCCAGTCTGTTATGATGTATAAATACATTACATCAGTATCCAATTTTGTGCTGACATGTATTAATTTGTCGAATGCAGCCACAGCCATCATGTTCATCATTGGAATTTTTGAGTTGGTTTCTTGTGGAGCTAAGCTTGGTAGATTACAGTTGCTTACGGTTTTTGCCATCAATGGTAGCGGCCTCTGCCATTTTTATTGCAAAGTTTACACTCGAACCAGAAAAGCATCCTTGGGTGAGAAACATCTCCTTTCTCAACATTTCTTGCCTCTATTTATTGAGTTTCTTTGTGCTCGTCAGATTGGGATACTGGATAAAAAAAAAGATCAAATTTTTTGTTAACTGTGGCTATACTAGGTTTGACTCTAAAAGGTCACGATGCTATCTTTGTTATTTTCAGGGCATGAAAATGCAGCGTTGTTCAGGTTATACTACATCTGAGCTAGAGGATTGTGTACTTACCATGCATGAATTACAGCTGAACAGAAGAGGATCATCGTCTAAAGCAATAAGAGAGAAATACTCACAGCATAAGGCAATGCAAATTTCATATCTGATATACTTTTGTATTATGCAAGGATATATGATCTGACGTTTAATATGTTTTTTTTATTTCTGTGAAAACAGTTCAAGTCTGTTGCAGCCTTGCCGTGCCCTTCAGAAATTCCAGTGTCTTACTTTGAAGACGTTGATGAATAAAACCACAAAAGCAATCCTAAGTGTTATAGAGTTTGTTTTTCTAAATAGACGTGGATCATCTTTAGTTGCAGCCTAATTGAAGAGGGTGTAACTATGACGGGAGCAATTAGTTTGAAGCTGAGATTCTGTTCATTTTTAGAGGCTTCTTGTTACGAGTTTTAGTGCTGATTTTGAGTACATATCATGAGATCCAATTGGTAGTTCATGTAATTCAGTCAATACAATGGACTCTGTTCAGTTTTGCTCTCTCATTGATAAATAAATTGTATGTTTCTACTTGATCTTATTCTTCGTTGCTCATTATTGAGGTTTCTTATAAAGGGTACTTGACAATGTTCATCATGGAACAAACCACATTGTGAATGTTACTTTACTTGACAATGTTTGCTCAGTAAATGATTCATTATGATAATGATATACAATGTAAGAGAAGAGATGTGTTTTATTGATTGATCATGAATACGTACAATATCATCCTATAAATAATGTTTATGACTAATCTATTTAGGGTAAATTACTAATGACCCTTTAATGCTAGCTTATCAACAACTATTGCCAACACATTGATCATATCGATAGACATATACAGCTAACAATTAGAGCTGTGCACTTGCGGATTAGAATGACATCAATCAGAAAATCTTCAAAAGATCAGGTGGGTTTGCAACTTTCCATTGCCCAAAAGAACTTCTGGACTACTGATTATTGGCGGTGAGGCCTTGAGGGTGTGCTATTTATTATGTTGCATAATGTTATTTTTTTTTACCAAGAAACTAGACAAATTCTCTTTATTTGTGAATACGAAGTATTTGGCATTTGTGAACAAATTTATTAAATCAAACTTACATTTTAACACCAGGTCCATTCTCTATCAAAATTCCCTTAAAATGAAATTCGCCATCTGGAATTTGTATATACGAAATGAGTTATGAGTCATCTTATTATTTTGAAATTGCTTATTAAAACCGCTTGAGTGCTTATTCAAGTGCACAACTTAGAAATTAATGCAATGATGTAAATAAATAGAAACCGCTTATATATTAGTC
>LBNU01030680.1:8517-33706 GCA_014162995.1 Artemisia annua | reverse complement strand
GGGGGGGAAAAAAAAAAGAGATTTGATGAACTTATAATGAAGGATTGGTCATAATAGATTTGAATATTGTATATTCTGGCATCGTTTCTTTCTCTTAATACTTAAACTGCTATCATGCTAACAGGTAGTTTTGTATGAAGATGAGTTGGCTGATAATGGAGTCTCGCTTTTTAACTGTGAAAGTGGTAAAATTCAAACTCATTACAGTTTCTAGCAATTTTGTTAAGCTTCCTTCATCTTAAACTGGATGACCTTATCTTGTGGTTCTAGAGAGTGATGCTAGCTGTTGGTTTCTTCTCTTACGTTTCTGGGTAAGTTCTTTTTTGAATAATGCACTTGCAGGCTAATTAAATATGTGTGTGTATCAAACTTGATATGACTTGCTATTTTGTTTGTTTTTGCAGCTCAGAGTTGACGGTGTTCTTATGAGATTAAGGGATACTCGTGTACTTTGCACCTTTAGTGAGAGTGCAAAACCTGTTATAGTCCGAGACATCTGCTGGAGAGAAGCTACATTCAAGGCACTGGCTTCTGTAAGTCTTCTCTTTCTCTATATACCCACACACGTTGTGATATGATACAATTTCAATTTATTAAGTTCCTAAATAACCATTTGCAGAAAGGATATCCTTCTGATAATGCCTCATATAATGATCCAAATGTCATCAGCCAAAGGCTTCCTGTCGTTTTGCATAAGACTCAAAAGCTCAAAGTCTCTTGATAGCCTGTAAGCGTTACTTAATTCAGTAATTTTAGCTGTTGGAGAATTCTGTATTTATGACAATTAAAAGTGATGATATATGCTTTCTCAACAAGTGAAAGAGGCTTGCCTCTAGTCTGATTATGCTTTTTTGTTAGATGCTGCCTCAAAGCATTATATAATTCTGATTAACGTTTCCGATGATATTGTATATCCAGTTATTCAGTTACTTTTCAATCTAATATATGTGTTATTTATAAAAAGACATTGTTGAGATAAAGTATATCATTCATTTTGTTTGCTTTTTATGTTTCTTCGTTGTAGTCACATATAGCACAAGCGGTGTGAACCTATAAGAGTATCTTAATGGGCATTATATGTGAAGGAAAACTAGAGCATATATATGAACCAAATTTAAAAATGAGCGTAGAAGTGAAACAAGAAACATCACTTCATTGATATCCAGCAAATGGGTCAAGACATTAATTTCATCTAGTTCGAAGTTTAGAACTACTTAAGAAGTGTTTTGGTGCTATATCAAATTTCTTCATTCAGTTCATTGTGTGAATAACGAACATAAGCGTACGGCAGTATATGCTGTGTACTTAAAATCATCATGAAATATATCTATAATAAAAGTTTTTTTTACAAGAAAGGATTTTATTAAGCTGCATAACAAAGAAACGTGTGATCTCTATTAGTCAAAGCAATATTTCTACATGAATGTCCCTAAAACTGGCTTGTAGCTCACTAGTGGTTTATAGAATATAGACTATTACTTGTATTGATCAAACTCTTGGGCAACGATGCAGATCTATTCATTTTTTAGATTATATATTTAACCGCGTATACGAACTAAAATAAATATATCGAAGTAGCGTTTCTACTTAATCTATGATATTTCGCGTTTGCTCAACCAAAGTCATCTTTGGTAAAACTTAAAAGGTATTATAAATGTCGTCAATAGCTAGAGATATCACTTGGATCGTTAGTTGGTAAGAAATTTGTGCTAGGAAATTTGTGTATCCGAAGTTGTTCGTGTTGTGTGATATTCATAGTCGTTTCAGGTTTTGGTAACCCAAATAAGTTTATGAAGTTTTTAGCTGAAAGCAGTTCGAATATTAGGCCCCAATTAAAGCTGCTGATACTGAATGTGGTACGTGAGTGAACCACAAAATAGTCACCCTTGTGTATGAGCATGGGTGTATGCCAAATATTTCACGGGCAAACCCGACCCTGAACCCTCGGTATCTTTTAGAAGTACCCGCAGGTATATTGTCTTCTTATTTACAAAATCATAAGTATACTCTTTCTATATATAAATATAGGGGTGAGTTCTGTTGAGAACACCAAAAAACTTGAGAACAAAAGCACTTATATCTACACGCGATTACATTTTAATTCATATGTGAATAAATGCATGAGATAATTCACATGCTAAACTGAAAAATTACATGTCGATAAAGTCCATCTGGCCCTTCTGATTCTGGCTCTTACAGTGATCCAATCGTCATCAGCCAATAGCTTCTACTTGTCTTGCTTAAGACCCCAAAGCTTAAAGTCCCTAATAGCCTGTAAGGATTACCTTAATCTAGTAATATCAACTTGTGGAAAATCCTGTAACTATTATGACAATAGAAAGTGATGATAAGTGAAGTTGCCTACCTCTACTCTGATTATTATTATTTTGGTAGCTGCTGGGCTCAAAGCTTATATGATTTTAATTTAACATAAGCTTTACTTGTTCGTCTAGTTTGCATTTATTATAGAGAAGACAATGATGCAGCAATATTCATGTTCTTTCATTCTAGTAAGATACTACTCGAAGCTTGTGAGTCGTGAGCTGTTTTTATTCACAGAGTATTTAAAAGGGACATAGGTTACAGAGAAAATTTAGAGGAGATATTTATATCAAGTGTCTGAAACTGAGTGTAGAAGCGAAAGTAGAAAAGGCACCTCAATGACTGGGTCAGTGGAGTAAGACTTTCATCTGATAAGAATTTACTTAAGAAGTGTAACGTGTGAAATACTTGAGGCTTGTATCATGATTCATCAAAATCACAAATAAGAGCGTATGGCATTAGTTAATACCTCTGTATAGGTAATATTATCAGGAAATAAATTTGAAATTTTACAAGGAAGGTGAATGATACCTTGCTGGAACCAACCATATCTCAAGGTTTAAAAGTATGAAGCTACAAATAGTGGTGAATATTCAGATAAGTAGTTCTACAGTCAGTGGAGTAAGACTTTCATCTGATAAGAATTTACTTAAGAAGTGTAACGTGTGAAATACTTGAGGCTTGTATCATGATTCATCTAAATCACAAATAAGAGCGTATGTCATTAGTTAATACCTCTGTATAGGTAATATTATCAGGAAATAAATTTGAAATTTTACAAGGAAGGTGAATGATACCTTGCTGGAACCAACCATATCTCAAGGTTTAAAAGTATGAAGCTACAAATAGTGGTGAATATTCAGATAAGTAGTTCTACAGTCTGGACCTTAAACAATCTTGTAGCTTAGTAGTTGTTTATAAACCAATACTTGTATTTATCAATCTCTTAGGCAAGAAACATAGATACAGACATTTCTATTATTCTATGAATGCCTATTCTGTAATTTTACTGTACTAATTATGGGCACAATCTGATCAGATCCTTCATTAATGATAACTTCTTTTCGTACTGAAAGCAGTTATGCTTCTTGTTTTTGTGGCATTTTTTAGTATTGCATCAAGGGTTTATTGCATCTTGATTTCTAAATAATATGCTATGGTTGAATAGTTTTCTGAGCCCATGTGTAAGAAAAGCATTGGCCAAGGTGCCAAGCACAATGGTTTTACCTGGATTTGTTCTATTCTTTTCTGAACTAAATTAATTTGACTTATAGTATGCATTAAAGTACTACTTTTTGGAAGAGTTACACTAGATTAACAACAAAGATGCAACTTGTTGATACTTTCAAAATGATTAGGATTACTCTATTACCATTAATAGTAGACCATACATCGTGCCTTCCAGCTAGGAAGATTTATGGCTAGAGCTACTACATAGAGGACATTATTAAACCTAGAACCTCTTAGCTAATATATAGCTTTTGCTGGCAAGTTACTTGAAACCTAAGAACTCTAATGATAAAAGATAGCAAACTATATTAAGAGTTTGCAGAGTTCTTAGTATCGAGATTAATGGCCACCTGGTAAAGTTTATTACATTGCAATGCATCTAGAGGCATATTTACACTGCCAAGATACTCTATCACAACTTGAGATTCAAGTCAAGTGTAAGTGGATCTGACGGTTGAGAAGCCAGGTGTGGATCAAAATAAGAACTTCCCTGCCACGCGAAACCTGCTTCACTTTGCACCAATGTTGCTCCATATTCAGCACTGGTGTTTTGAAAAGTAGCTGCTGATGTCTCTGCGTTTCTGGTTGGTTTATGTACAAGTGAGTGGGCCTGCACACCCATTGATCGATCAACTAAGAATGGATGTGCTGGCATCATGAGTGAATGGTATCTTTTTGCTGCATCTCTTTCCCTCTTGTGGGCATTTTGGTGACCCCCAAGTGCTTGTGGACTGTAGAATTTCCTGTTGCAGAAGTGGCATACTTTCAATGAAACTGGTCTTAATTCTGAACACGGGTCCTTTTTATTTTGCCCCAGGCTAAGATTTAGCCACTCGTTTTTCTGAGTATCTTTATTCATACCGTCTCTTGTATCCATCAAGATTGTGTATTAGCACCTCAGATTGAGAGTATAGTTTGGATGGTAGGATACTGGAAATAGTTCTAAGATATGTGTTGAGTAAGCCCGTAGACTTTGGGTCAGGGAGGAAATAAGTACTTGAGTAGAAGATGTTAGTCTCTCTCACTCACACTCACACACATTACACACGAGTATTATAACCTCATCTTTCTTAAATGTCCCCATCGCATGATAGTTATCATTGGGGATGGGATAATTTGGCCTTGTCATCCTATCTTGTTGCTATTGACAATGCATAATATAACTTTTCTTTTTGAAGATGAATAATGTAATTTAGGCTCGTTTTATCATGTTATCTTTGCTAAAATGGTATGAAAAACTACTTAAGTTTGCCGACAATGATAAGTGGCTCCTTTCCAATCTTTTTGTGTGCAACAGAAAAAGGCGGACGCCATTTTGGTTAGACAAGCCCTTTTAACAAATCTAATTGGTTTGTTGTACAAGTGAGCAAAGATGGTTCTCTTCATTTTAATTCCCAGTCAGCTTAAATGCAGTCTCATTAAGACTTGCTAAAAGATTGACAATCAACATATATCTATATCTATATTACTTATATCTATACTACTTATAAAGAGTGAATGTTCATTCTTGAAATCTTGAATCTTGAAAACTTAAATTAATGTAGTTTGCATAAATTACCTCTAAGTATCTCTTAATATACCTTAAGCTTGATCAATTCTTAATTCGACAAATTTTCAAAAACACACATGATATTAATTTAAAAAAACACACGCTTTGTATTTCAAAAAACACACTTTGTATCAAAGGTCGAACCAAAATCACAATTTCACAAGTATAATTATTTGTCGTTATATACCGTTGCTTTGCGGCGGGTATACGTCTAGTTTCCAATTTAAGTCGTGTCAAAAATCTTGAAATTTATTTGGATTGTCTGCCATTGTCAAAAATCTTGAAATTTATTTGGATTGTCTGCCATTAATTTTCTTTCATTTTATTGACCCCTTACTGCACTTGTTACAAATGGTCTTATTAAATATGGAACCCACCATTGCAGCTCTAGATCTTGAGTATCATCCTATGGACCCTCGTGGGGTTATACTAACTGCTCATTTGTGGTATATTTTATGCTTATTTGATTGTACATAGTTTGTCCACGCAGAAAGAAGATGACCCTCTACTTGTAATAATGGTAAGAGACAAGTGTATGAGTGTGTATGACATGTTTTGGGATATCTGGTGGGGTCAAGTGTTTAAGAAAAGATCTTGTATAGTAATGTATGTAACCAACTATTGTTTGTTTAAAAGAAAGTACTATGGAAGTATTATTAACATCCTTTCAAAGTCCACTTGTACCTTGTGCCCACTAGTCGACTACAACCGCTAACTAGGTCAACTTATGAAATGAAAATAGTACAGGAGTTCTCGTACATGTTTTATTTAGTTAAGTTCTGAGAATTCAATGGTAGAAAAACTATATAAAAAGTAACTAATGTTTGTTAGATTGTCACGGTATATAGTAAAGTATCACTTCTCCTTTGATGAAACAAATTTTATTCCGTTACAAGTATGCAAGGCCTTGTTTATGTTTTTCCGTTTAAAAAAATAAAAATAAGCACATACCCTTGTATAGAAAAATGGAATGTCGCCTCACCAATAAGTTGGTGTCATGTCATCCTTCTATAGATTATCACTTGCATACAAAGCAACAAATATCTGTTACATCAAAATGAGAAAAACAGTTGCACATAGGATGATGATGGAAGTTCTTTGGAGTTAACTTCTTTGTGCAGTTCTGAGTTGAATCGTATCTTATTTTTGGGATTATCATGGTACTATTCGTAGTTGAACGATCGAATCTTCATGTTTCAGGTATGGGTTTTTCTGGAATCACCCAAAAATATTTTTATTTTCTTGTTTCTAGAATAACAAAAGAAAAATAAAAATCCGTGAAGGGAAGGTCGACATGCCAAACAGAGGAACATGTGAATTTCATGGTGTGAAGTGGCGAACAGAAACGTTAGTCATGTATGTTTGGCTCTTCCAGTATTGAAGGGACTCGTCTGTAATTGTAGATGTGACTGTAGTTTTGGATAAAACAAGCAGTGCCACTGTTTCCAGTGGACTAACCTTTTCTAGATGTAGGGTATGCGTGGCACACAGCATCTTTGGTGTTTTGAAGCAACTAGCAACTAACATTTATCGTTTAAAATATAAAAAAGCTTGTTTGTCAAGTAGCGTGTAGCGTTTTGGATTTTGTTTAAACGCTAGTTTTTAATATGCTACTCAAGAAGCGTTAGAATACAAATGTTGTTACTCTTGCCGCTGTTGACTTCTTGATAGTGCTAGTTTTGCCAAAACACACCTGATGTAGCGGCTAGTATAATGGGGACTGTCGGCAAGACTCTACAGTAGTTTATTATTTCCTTAAATATAATGATTGTATAGTAGTATTACTTTAAAGCTAAGTGTTATGGTCACCAAACCACTACCTCCATATTACCGCCACATCACCATTCATCATACCACCAAACCTATCACCAAACGCCACCACCAAACCAAACATATGAAAATATCACATTTTATACAAACATACCCCACAAACACAAAAGAAAAAAAGGGGAAACAGTTTGGTTTGGAGGTGGGTATGAGTATATGTTTGGGTATCATAAAGAGAGTGTAAACCCAACCATTCCTCATTTCCATAACTATCTCAAACACTCTGTGAGTTAAATAAATAAAATTTGTAGATTGGCAAGGAAGTAATGAAGATAAATGTGGCTCGGAATCTGAAGTTTTTTAATATTTTTATTTTTCATAATGAGTATTTAAGAAAGGCTTCAGAACCAATTATCATAACCATTATCATGTTATCATAACCTTTTGATATTAGTATTGATTTGATCAAATATGAGCTGATGTTTTGTTTGCTTTCAATAATAGATTAATTTAAGCCCGGCAGAAAATATCTTTGGTCTTTTCTTGTTTAAAATTTTGTCATGTTATTTTCCAGGTATAGAAGTTGATGCATAGAATTCACTCAATAAATCACCAATACTGGTCCATTACCTTTGTAGTTTCCTTTGTAGTTAGTGAATATCTGGTCCATTACCTTGCAGCATAATAAGTGTGCACCAGGGAAGCAGACAAATTAGTTGAATCTTCACTAGATTGCATTTATGCCTTGACCTGTACACTTTTATGGTCTTTATCCATTTTAATAGAGACGGTTTTTAATTTATTCTATGTTAATGTTTGATAATGGGTATATATTGCATACTGGTTACTGTTTTCGGCATCAAAAATAGATTTCAGGTCCTATCATTAGCCGACTTATTAAGCGAAATTAACACAACTATGTCAATCGTTTACACACTTTATTTCCATCCTTAGATAGTAAGGAAATAACAGATTTATAAATTTGTGACTTTCAAGATGTTATTACCATCTAAGCTAAATGCTTGATGGATTTAACAATGAAGATGTCCTTATCAGTCTTAGCTGCTTATCGAAAGTGTAGACTTTTCCTTTAGACATTGTTGTCACCACGCTCATCTGTTTGTAGTGTATTGTTTTAGTGAACATTTCGTTCTCCACTGCGCCTAAAGCCCTCTTATCAGATGACCAGACACTGAACTCATGAAGATCACCGGCATTCCACTCAATACTAACCGTTACATTCCCACGTGCCTTCAATCCTTTCACCGAACCGCTTCCCCATTTGTCTCGAGGAAGTGCAGGTAGCAAGTAAAAGTCGTTCGAAGTGCTTTGAATCAGCATCTCAGCTAATGCTGCACTAAAACTGAACACCAACAAACCATTTTTGTTATCTCAATTCATTCAATACAATGAGCTAAACATATGTAAAAAATTGCAATTACCCGAAGTTGGCATCTATCTGAAAAGGAGGGTGTGCGGTAAACAGGTTACTATATAGTCCACCTTCATAGTTGCTTTCGTTTTCAGGGTCAACCAAGTCAAACAAATGTGTGATCATTTGGTATGCATGCTCGCTGTTGTGAAGCCTAGCCCATGAGGCTGCTTTCCATGTAGTCGACCATCCCGGACCCTCCACCCCTATTCAATCCAAAAATTATTTTAGTCTAAGACTAAGCTATTATTGCATATGATTATCGTTCTTAACAAATAACGTTACTACCTCTTTTGTTAAGAGAGTTTTCTGCTGCTTTACAAAGGTCAGGACTTTTCTCGAGTGTAATAGTCTGCCCGGGGAATACCCCGAATAGATGTGATATATGCCTGTGATGCACATCTGGATCCTCAAAATCTTGAGCCTACAAAATTTGGCTTAATGAGTTACATAAACTGAAGAAAATCTTTTTTTGTTTTTTGTTTTTTGTTTTTTGTTTTTTTTTTTTTTTTTTTTTTTTGTTTTTTTTTTTTTTTTTTTTTTTTTTTTTTTTTTTTTTTTTTTTTTTTTTTTTTTTTTTTTTTTTTTTTTTTTTTTTTTTTTTTTTTTTTTTTTTTTTTTTTTTTTTTTTTTTTTTTTTTTTTTTTTTTTTTTTTTTTTTTTTTTTTTTTTTTTTTTTTTTTTTTTTTTTTGTAAAGAAAATCTTTTATTATAACACAACATTCATGTCATACATACCCATTCCATAATGGAACCATCTTTGGAAACTTTTGTTGGATAAAGTCTTGGTTGAGCTTTAACAACTTTCTTGATCACTTCATCTTCGCTTTTACCCAAAACCTATATATGCACCCCTCTTTAGAAGTCTAAGTGGTAGAATAACAAGAACTTAATGCATAATTACTATTGTTACCTTAGCAGCAGAAACAATGTTAGAAAAGACTTCTTTAATGATGGACATATCCATGGTTGTTGAATAGCTGACACTAGCCGGTTTACCATCAGGAGCAGTGAACATGTGTTCCGGAGAAGTTGACGGATTCGTTTGAAGATACCCTTCTTTTCCTTCAATCAACCAGTCTAAAAGGAACAATACACATCCTTCTAGTACCGGATATGCTTTTGTTGCTAAAAAGTCCTATTTTTACATCCAATTTAGTACTCATATAAATAAAGTGAAGTTAAAAGGAAACGAGAACTATGGTCTTACTTTGTTCATTGTATAGGCATAGTGTTCCCATAGATGAGTACAAAGCCAGCCTCCACCCATTGGCCATAATGCCCATAGAGCCTCACCACGATCAGGGGATGTTTTAGCCCATATGTCGGATACACTATGTGCAACCCACCCATTTGCATTATAATTTACTTTTGCGGTTTTAGTTCCATTTACCGAAAGAGATTGAATGTAGTCGAACAACGGCTCTTGGCACTCGTGGAGGTTGCATGAAAGTGCAGGCCAATAGTTCATTTGAAGATTAATGTTCAAATGAGGTGCACCACTGCATGGTCAAATGAATAACTTCAAATGTTTTCGAAAATGAAGAAACAAAAATCGATAATATAAATATAGATTGAACTTACTCCCATGGTGGTGTGACTTTATCGTTCCATATACCCTGCAGGTTTGCTGGCTGAGTTCCAGGTCGTGAACACGAAATAAGCAAATAACGACCGTATTGGAATAAAAGCTCAACTAACTTTGGATCTTCATCCGTCTTAAAAGACTTGACTCTCTCTGCAGTTGTTAACAATGAGGCATCTTTCTCAAAGGCTTTTAAGCCTTTAGATAGCTCAATTGAAACACGGTGAAAAAGGGTCTGATAATCATGCAAATGACGAGCATAAAGTTCATCATATGAATAACCTTTCACCGTTTTCAAAGTATTCGAAGCCTCATATGTAGGTTTTTTCTTAGAATCCAAAGGCTTGGTGAATGGGCCTTCGAATGAAGATGATGCCACTAAAAGTACAACAGCCCAGTCACATCCCTTGACTTGAATCTTCTTATCTTCCAAAACACTTATCGTTCCAATGCCATCACTTATTCGTATATCAAGAATTGCGGAAAACTGAATTCCCGCATCAGTTCTTTCCATAACAATTTGATTCTGAGCATTTAAAGATACACGATGTGGTAACTTGCTATCAAGAAAAGCAGTAAAAGACAAAGAACCCGACTTGTTTCCTGATATCTTGGACGTAATAACCTTATCCGGGTATGAAGCAAAATGTTCCCTTGTGAACCTCACTTCACCGACTGAATACCCAACTTTAGCTGTGGCGGTATCTAAATCTAGCTCTCGAACATATGTTTTCTCATCATATGCGGCAGCATTGTGGTCAAACTCTAGTTTGATGTCACCCAAAAGCTGGTATGCCTAAAGAAATTATAAAAATGTTAATGTAATAAATTTTGTGCACATTTAGTAGTTCAATGTTTATTATGTAATAGAAATGAATCAAGAAGCATACATTGGAGCCTTCACCGGATAATTTGACAGCTGAAGTAGTAGCTTCGGCATATTTTCCATCATTGACAAGTTTTCGGACCTCTGATAGTGCTTT
Organism: Artemisia annua; assembly: GCA_014162995.1. Classification (NCBI taxonomy): domain Eukaryota; kingdom Viridiplantae; phylum Streptophyta; class Magnoliopsida; order Asterales; family Asteraceae; genus Artemisia; species Artemisia annua. The sequence goes on along the minus strand of LBNU01030680.1, from coordinate 22,838 downwards.
AGGAGCATCTGGATTTGTGTAGTTTCCAGGACTTCCTGTCCACAGTGTGTCATCTGCAACAAAATTAACATTATGGTGTTTTTGCACTTGTTGATTGAAATTAGATGATATGTATTTACGTTGAATTAAGTGGTAAATATAACTCAAAGTAAATATTGTTGCAGTTAATTTACTAACGGCTGTACCAAATTTAAGTATGTTACATATGAGTGTTCGTTCGCTGAGGTTTGGTTTGATTTTGGCCGACAACCAATCTAACCATTACCCACGCGTTTCTCAAATGAAATTCATTCTTTGTTATCGATGTTTGGTTTCAAGTAGATAACTCACTATTTTCATTTTGCAGGTTCATTCACATCATGGATATGTTAAGGTTGAAAACACAAGTCATCATATTGTAAAAAGACATATTCTTTAACACCTTTGTTCGTAGGGAAATGATTTGCACACTCCTAAAATTTATTGGAACACTTCATTCTGTGCAATAGACAGTTGTATTTTAAGTATAACATGCTTTAACTGCTAGTACATTGGAGTGTCCCAATAAGATTTGGGAGTGTGCCAATCACTTCTCTTGTTCGTATTATGTTATTTCTATTCGTGCTTTTGATTGTTTATTTAGATACTAATTTACTTGCTAGAGGGTTTATTTTTTCTCTCTTTTTTTTTTTTTTACGATAATGGATATCTCCGAAAACTTGATACCATTATACCAAGGTACTGTGTTATTTGATTTTATAATTGTCGTATTACATTTATTTAATGTTGACGACAAGAGTAAAATGTGTGGATCCATCCACCAGAAAATGATAACTAACCAAACCATGATTAAGATCGCTGAAATTATTGCGTTGAATATAAGCAAGAGAAATGAAGGAAGATGAAAAAATAGGTCGATAGGCCCCGGTTTCGTTCGCGAAATCTTCATGATTTTGATGAAATTTGAATATGATTCAATTCTATAATTTGTTTGGTTGGCAGATTAAGAGAATTCAAAATTTAAATTCCATTATTCCATAACAACATGAGAAGAATGTTTACAATTTCATAAAATCCATTATATTTATCATCAAAAATTAATAATAATAATAATAATAATAATAATAATAAAATCAAATTATCAATTTTCATTATTATCAGTTTATCAATTTTCACTATTATCAATTTTCATTAAAGTAAAAGTAAAATTATTTTAATATAATTTATTTTTTCCCAATTTTATTTTCTTTCAACCAAACGTGTGTTAATTTTTGTAAATTCCAATAACATTTCAATTTATTCAAATTCCAATCTTTCACATTTCAATTCCATAAAAAAACATTTCACGGACCAACAAGGGCCTAAGAGTAATGTTTCATCCCCGAAATACTTATTTACTTATTAAGTTTTCTTATGTAATATATCAACGTATTATTGTTTAACATTCTCTTTGAAATACCGTGAACATGCCAACACAATTTGTTTATGAGTTTCTTTCTTTGTGCTATCTAGGTGAAATATCAACATTACTTTTTTTTTTTTTTTCTTTCCTTTGAAACACCCATGAATTTTACGGGTTTTTAGCTAGTTTCAGAAGTCTAATTCATCACCCTTATTGTTATATTTATCTTCAAGTCTGTTAATCATATTTCTTATAGAAAAATACTTATTCACCTTTGGAAAACTGTTTTTATTCTATCAAACTGCAATAAAAAGATTTACAATATAATATAAATAACCAAGCTAAAAAAGACCACTTAGGGTGTGTTTGGCAGCAAGCTTTTGAGAACATTTGGAGCAATTAACATTTACCATTTAGCATTACTGGTACAAAGCTTGTTTGAAAAAAAGCATTTAGCATTTATAAAATTATAAAAACGCTAATTTTCCCAATGCTATATGATAAAGCGTTCAAGACCAATAGATTTTATAAATTACTTAAATACCCCCGTACATATAACACGCGCATATAGTTACTCTCTTTTTTGAAATCCTAGTTGGACGTTATCAAACCATAGTCGAACATCATCTTCCCATAATCTATAAAATTACAGCTACAACTACTCTATTAAACACTTTTCTAAATTAAACATGTACCGCTAACCGTTGTTGACTACTAATGCTAAATGCTATTGTTAGTTTCAACAAACACGTCCTTACGCTTCTTTCGCACGAATTTATCCTATCCTTTTTATCTTTGATCATCAGAATTTGACACATAATTATGATCGTCTTTTTATTACCAGTTCATGCACTAGTAAAAACCCACCATAACAAAACACATATCAATGGTCGCTTGTTTTGGACCCGAAACAGGTTCAAAAGTAAAAGATCGAGTGAACGTATACGTACCATTGAGATTAATAGTTTCGGAAAAAACACCACCCCACACCATACCACCAAGACGACCATTGCCAATGGGACAGCCATCAGTCCAATGCTTAGCTTCCTTATTGAACCTAACCTTCAAATCACCTTGCTTCACATTTTCCATTTTTCACACACTTACAACACATACAAAACATGTACGGTATTTATTTACAAGGGCTATTTAATGAAGAGAGAAGTGTACGTAACGATGACATTTGCCACTTGCATGTGTGGCCTACATTTCTTCAGACCTCCTCATGGCAACATATTTTTAAATGAATCAGTTTTGTTTGCAAGGGATGTCACATAACCAGGGGCGGACCTAGCTTATAGCACGGGTATGCACGTGCATACCCTAAAATTCGACGGGTAGTGTAAAAAACATAGGGTGCATACCCTTCAAGGACCCTTCGAGGACCATTCGAGCAAAAGTGCATACCCTATTTTGAAATCCTAGTTCCGCCACTGCACATAACATACCTTTTATTCACGTTTAATCCAAACTCCCACTCGTATATATGATCATCCGTAACGTTTTATTCAATCTTTTTTTATTGGAAAGAATGAAGTTGTTACTCTAATTGAGTTATCTACTTATCTAGTATTAAATTAAATAAAATGTTCTCAAAGATTGTTAGCAACATTTCCGTTTCTAAATAAATCGTTTGTAACATTCAACACTATTTAATGAAGAAAAAAAATTAGTATTTCTAATGTTACAACCAAAAACTGTTGTAACTATTTTCTGTAAGAACTAATGTGTCATTGTTGTGAACAAAAATTGAGGGAATGAATATTCTTCTTATTGATTATTAACTATGAGATTTACATAGAGTATATATAGACAAATATTAGAGCAAAAACCCTAATAGCAAACATGGGCCGTGGGCCTATTATGGGTTATATGGACATCCACATATAATTATTCATAACACTCCCTCTTGGATGTCCATATTGTTAATACGCTTAGAAAATGCTGCCTCATTAAAAACCTTGTCAGGAAAACCCAGTGGGACAAAACCATGACTAAGGGAAAAAGAGTGCAGCGCATATTATCTCCCTCTGATGACTACATCACTTGAGCTCTTCGAGTAGGTACATTCCAATGTTGTGGTTCAATGTCCTAAATGTTGAGGTAGAAGCGCCTTGGTAATTAGATCCGCCAAATTGTCACTTGAATGAACTTCATTAAGTTAAGCAACGCATGCTACATTATCTTCATTCGAAATTATTGGTGCACCTTCTCTAAAAAATAACCACATGATCTACGTATGTGTTGTATCACACTTCTTAACCAAACACATTCTTGACTTGCTTCATGGATTACTAGAATTTCTGCATTGTTGGGTGATGTTGCTGAGATTGTCTTCTTTATTGAACTCCATGAAATTGTCGTTCTTCTACTTGTAAATACATATCCATTTTGAGATAGGCCATTGTGAGAGTCAGACATATATCCTGCATCTGCAAAACCAACTAAACTTGTATTCGATGGGTTAGTGAAATATAAACCCATATCTTTTGTACCTTGAAAATATTGAAATATTCAGTTGTTCAATTTGATTAATTATTATTCTCGAGAATTTTAAATCATGACACGTGCTCCATGCATTCTATATTCCTTAAGGAATCTCAACATAAAATGAGCTCTATTCATTAACATTTAGACGCATATCAATTACTATTATATTGCCAGACTTAAATACATTATTAGATCCACCACATGAGAACATGTCTCCTTATGATTATTTCCATGCCTTTACGAAAATATTGTGTGTCATTAGTCATGCCTTAAATACAAAGTTTCAATACTTTAATTTCGTTTCCTCATAAAGACCATGCATATCCAATATTTACACATTCATATGGACGGACTTCAAGTCCCAATAACCATGTCTCGTCAGAAGAGACTTCATTCTTTCATTACTTCTTTGCGTCTTTATATCATTTGGCCATTCATTTATACATCTGCACTTCCTGCAGGTATGTTTCCATGATCCTCACCATGATTATAGCGCTATCTTATTTATTTACATAATCATTACCATGCCCATGATCATATATAATAGTACTATCGACGTCGATTCATTACTTTCGATTCCACACTTCACTAGACATTATATATCATTGATTGAGATCTCATAGTTTTCACTAACCCGGGGTTTTTTCAATAACCTTCATGTCTAGTTTCTCTTTAAGAGACTATTATGGGGTCTTTATTACCTCGATTCGACCATCTTGATTTTATTGCTCCATTTTATTTATTCATTCGAGGACTTTTTATTTGGAATCGATTTGTCTATCACGTTGCAGACGTGCCATAGACTTACTACCAATAATTGGTTTTACTGATGGGACATACATTCTAATTGGAGCACTAGCAGCGTATATATGATTTAGTCACTTCTTTAGGTCACTAAACATGTCTGGCTTTTACTAGATCTGGAATGTTATTTGTCCCTTGAATTTTAAGTTCATATTCATTAGTGTGAGGACCAACATTTATATCATAATTCATTCCAAATTTCTCGCTGCTCATTCTCCCTCTGAATGAATTATCAATTTCAACATCCCTTTGTGTGCGTTGTGGTGGATTTACAATACAGGTTCCACACACTTACAGAAAACTTTATATGGGAAACATATGGTTGTGACCAAAACCATTCTAATTGGGAGATTTCATTATTAATTGTTGGCAAGATGCGAATTCATATGTCATAACATGCCCCATAAACTAAAAATTTTGTTCTCATAATATTATTAGCTTTGCAATCAACTGAAGACGTTTTATAAACGTTTCAACAAAAGCAATTCGCGTATGAACATGGGCTACTTTTATGTTCAACACTTATTCCAATAATCGCCCAATACTTTAAAGTATTCACCACCATTTCCAAAGATACAATTCGAAAAACCATGCTCGCATTTTATAAGACGAGCCATTAATTACGCTAACCTTTAGTTGCGTCTTTTATGATCATTTTGACGATGCATCGATTTTAAAACTCAAAATGATTCACATGGCAGATGTATAGGCCTGAATACATCCCCTTTATATTATTTCCAAAACTTTATAGGACAAAGTCCTCAATCAATTCATAGTATTGTATACTTTCGATTAGAATGAGCACTTTTAAAACTTTTGTACCATGTAACGTAATATCCTAATAGCCTATTTCTCACTTTACTACTGAAGCTACACTATTAGCAAAAACACATGTACACAATCAAACAACTAATGATATCTCGTAAGCAAAAGATCATATGACAAGCAGTCGCACATATATGATACAATAGTTAAATGATATTAAGCTTATTTTGTTTTCTCTATGGGTCATACCAAATACAATTCAATATTTCTCTTACTATCATTGCCAATTTATTACAACTTTATCTTAGCACAAAATAGTTGACAAACAACTACATGTCCTTGTACTTCCAACAATTAGAACTTTTCCAACCATAAGTAAATTTATTTATATAGAGGGCAAGATGTATCACGACATTATTGACAAAGCATAACTCTATCTAATAGTGTTAAAACAATAAACCAAATTAACCAAAAAAAATATTAAGATTCAACCTCAAAATAAACTAGCCACAAACAAGAATCATGCAATAGATTTTAGTTGGACATGATAATTTTAAACGAGAAACAAAAAAAAATACATATTAATTAATAATATACAAAGATACATGTGTGAGGTTTAATGTTATCCATTATTCCACTGTCGTTAACATTTTTTTTTTAAGAATATTAAACCTAATAACAATCTAATTAACATCAGTAGTTAAAACTTGTTCTAACAATATCGAAAAAGAATAATAAAGAATTAATATACTAAGTATACTAGTGAAAGATATCATCATATCATGTAGGTAAGAAAATATTCACAAACAAACACCTAAACAAGATTGGCATGTCAAAAGCAATATTGTATAGCAAAGGAAACCAAACGAATTATTAAGTCCAAAGCATATTTTATATTAAGTCCAAACGAATTTACCAGATCAAATCTTGCACAAATTTATAAAAGTAGTGATATAGTCTATATTCTCTTAAAAGCAAAATAAAATAAATTACAAAAACAGCGACCAAAGTAGTCTTGTTCGAGACCAATGGCCCTCAACATGAATAGAGATAGCTTACAGTCATCCGATTTAATTTTCATACATAATAATAAACAATAAAAGTTTTAGTGTATCTAATTACGAGTATAGTATATCAATTATTGAACAATAAAGTTGAAGACATACCACCAAGATAATAGTTTTCATAACTTTTTAGAATATGACCAAAACACAATACAACGAAAGCATAATAAGGTTTGCCACATCATATATATTACAAGGTTGACATATTAATTATCTAGCGTAAACATACCTAAAAAATAAAACCATGTAAAATATACCTAAATCTACCACATGAGATAAATATAGATCAAACAATATGAATTGCGGAAAACTGAATTCCCGCATCAGCTCTTTCCATAACAATTTGATTCTGAGCATTTACAGATACACGATGTGGTAACTTGCTATCAAGAAAAGCAGTAAAAGACAAAGAACCCGACTTGTTTCCTGATATCTTGGACGTAATAACCTTATCAGGGTATGAAGCAAAATGTTCCCTTGTGAACCTCACTTCACCGACTGAATACCCAACTTTTGCTGTGGCGGTATCTAAATCTAGCTCTCGAACATATGTTTTCTCATCATATGCGGCAGCATTGTGGTCGAACTCTAGTTTGATGTCACCCAAAAGCTGGTATGCCTAAAGAAATTATAAAAATGTTAATGTAATAAATTTTGTGCACATTTAGTAGTTCAATGTTTATTATGTAATAGAAATGAATCAAGAAGCATACATTGGAGCCTTCACCGGATAATTTGACAGCTGAAGTAGTAGCTTCGGCATATTTTCCATCATTGACAAGTTTTCGGACCTCTGATAGTGCTTTAGGAGCATCTGGATTTGTGTAGTTTCCAGGACTTCCTGTCCACAGTGTGTCATCTGCAACAAAATTAACATTATGGTGTTTTTGCACTTGTTGATTGAAATTAGATGATATGTATTTACGTTTAATTAAGTGGTAAATATAACTGAAAGTAAATATTGTTGCAGTTAATTTACTAACGGCTGTACCAAATTTAAGTATGTTACATATGAGTGTTCGTTCGCTGAGGTTTGGTTTGATTTTGGCCGACAACCAATCTAACCATTACCCACGCGTTTCTCAAATGAAATTCATTCTTTGTTATCGATGTTTGGTTTCAAGTAGATAACTCACTATTTTCATTTTGCAGGTTCATTCACATCATGGATATGTTAAGGTTGAAAACACAAGTCATCATATTGTAAAAAGACATATTCTTTAACACCTTTGTTCGTATTATGTTATTTCTATTCGTGCTTTTGATTGTTTATTTAGATACTAATTTACTTGCTAGAGGGTTTATTTTTTCTCCTTTTTTTTCGATAATGGATATCTCCGAAGACTTGATACCATTATACCAAGGTACTGTGTTATTTGATTTTATAATTGTCGTATTACATTTATTTAATGTTGACGACGCTAAAGTGTAAAATGTGTGGATCCATCCACCAGAAAATGATAACTAACCAAACCATGACTAAGATCGCTGAAATTATATAAGCAAGAGAAATGAAGGAAGATGAAAAAATAGGTCGATAGGCCCCGGTTTCGTTCGCGGAATCTTCATAATTTTGATGAAATTTGAATATGATTCAATTCTATAATGTGTTTGGTTAGCAGATTAAGAGAATTCAAAATTTAAATTCCATTATTATTCCATAACAACATGAGAAGAACGTTTACAATTTCATAGGATCCATTATATTTATCATCAAAAATTAATAATAATAATAATAATAATAATAATAATAATAATAATAATAATAATAATAATAATAAAATCAAATTATCAATTTTCATTATTATCAGTTTATCAATTTTCATTAAAAAAAATAAAAATATTATTATTATTGTTGTTGTTATTATTATCAGTTTATCAATTTTCATTAAAGTAAAAGTAAAAATATTTTAATATAATTTATTTTTTCCCATTTTATTTTCTTCCAACCAAACGCGTGTTAATTTTTGTAAATTCCAATTATTCAGATTTCAAATCCTTAACATTTCAATTCATTCAAATTCCAATCTCTCACATTCCAATTCCATAAAAACAACATTTCACGGACCTGCCTAAGTATAATGTTTCATCCTCGAAATACTTATTTACTTATTAAGTTTTCTTATGTAATATATCAACGTATTATTGTTTAACATTCTCTTTGAAATACCCGTGAACATGCCAACACAATTTGTTTACGAGTTTCTTTCTTTGTGCTATCTAGGTGAAATATCAACATTACCTTTTTTTCTTTCCTTTCAAACACCTATGAATTTTACGGGTTTTTAGCTAGTTTCAGAAGTCTAATTCATCACCCTTATTGTTATATTTATCTTCAAGTATGCTAATCATATTTCTTATAGAAAAATACTTATTTCACCTTCAGAAAACTGTTTTTATTCTATCAAACTGCAGTAAAAAGATTTACAATATAATTATAAATAACCAAGCTAAAAAAGACCACTTAGGGTGTGTTTGGCAGCAAGCTTTTGAGAACAATTGGAGCAATTAACATTTACCATTTAGCATTACTGGTACAAAGCTTGTTCGAAAAGAAGCATTTAACATTTATAAAATTATAAAAACGCTAATTTTCTCAATGCTATATGATAAAGCGTTCAAGACCAATAGATTTTATAAATCACTTAAATACCCCCGTACATATAACACGCGCATATAGTTACTCTCTTTTTTGAAATCCTAGTTGGACGTTATCAAACCATAGTCGAACATCATCTTCCCATAATCTATAAAATTACAGCTACAACTACTCTATCAAACACTTTTCTAAATTAAACATGTACCGCTAACCGTTGTTGACTACTAATGCTAAATGCTAGTGTTAGTTTCAACAAACATGTCTTTACGCTTCTTTCACATGAATTTATCCTATCCTTTTATCTTTGATCATCAGAATTTGACACATAATTATGATTATCTTTTTATTACCAGTTCATGCACTAGTAAAAACCCACCATAACAAAACACATATCAATGGTCGCTTGTTTTGGACCCGAAACAGGTTCAAAAGTAAAAGATCGAGTGAAGGTATACGTACCATTGAGATTAATAGTTTCGGAAAAAACACCACCCCACACCATACCACCAAGACGACCATTGCCAATGGGACAACCATCAGTCCAATGCTTAGCTTCCTTATTGAACCTAACCTTCAAATCACCTTGCTTCACATTTTCCATTTTTCACACACTTACAACACATACAAAACATGTACGGTATTTATTTACAAGGGCTATTTAATGATGAAAGAAGTGTACGTAACGATGACATTTGCCACTTGCATGTGTGGCCTACATTTCTTCAGACCTCCTCATGGCAACATATTTTTAAATGAATCAGTTTTGTTTGCAAGGGATGTCACATAACATACCTTTTATTCACGTTTAATCCAAACTCCCACTCGTATATATGATCATCCGTAACGTTTTATTCAATCTTTTTTTATTGGGAAGAATGAAGTTGTTACTCTAATTGAGTTATCTACTTATCTAGTATTAAATCAAATAAAATGTTCTCAAAGATTGTTAGCAACATTTCCGTTTCTAAATAAATCGTTTGTAACATTCAACACTATTTAATGAAGAAAAAAAATTAGTATTTCTAATGTTACAACCAAAAACTGTTGTAACTATTTTCTGTAAGAACTAATGTGTCATTTGTTTTTTCCTAATAAACATTTTTTTTCCACTTTTCACTACTTTTGTATGCATTTTTTCCACTTTTCACTTTTCACTTCAGACATTATCTTTCACTTCTTACCTCTTCTTTCACAAACCTTACATCTCTTTCTCAATATCCATTTTTAAACGTTTTCGTGTTATTTTATTTTATTTTATTTTATTTTATTTTTACCTTTTCGTCCGTTTTTATACATTTTTGACCGTTATTTTACGTTTTCGTTTTTTTTTTCTTTTTTCTTTTTTACGTTTTCGTCGTTTTTTTACGTTTTCGTATGTTTTTTTTTACGTTTTCGTATGTTTTTTAACTTTTTAGTCCGTCTTCTTACGTTTTCGTCCGCTTTTTTTACGTTTTCGTCCGTTTCCTTACATTTTCGTCCGCTTTCATAAGTTTTTTTTACGTTTTCGTCTGTTTTTTTACGTTTTCGTCCGTTTCCTTACATTTTCTTCCGTTTTTTTACGTTTTCTTCCGTTTCCTTACGTTTTTGTCCGTTTTTAACGTTTTCGTCAGTTTTTTTTACGTTTTGACCATTTTTTTACGTTTTCGTATTTTTTTACGTTTTCGTCCGTTTTTTTACGTTTTCAACCATTTTTTCATGTTTTCATCTGTTTTTTAACGTTTTCGAACGTTTTTGTTACGTTTTCGTACATTTTCTTACGTTTTTGTGCATTTTTTTATCTTTTCATCTGTTTTTTTTTTATGTTTTCCAACGTTTTTTACGTTTTATTCCGTTTTCTTACGTTTTCGTCTGTTTTTATGTTTTCGCCTATTTTTTTTTACGTTTTAGTCCGTTTGCTTACGTTTTCAAAACGTACAATTACGTACAAAAGACGTACGAAATCATATGAAAACGGACGAAAACATAAAATAAATGGTAGAAGACATAAAAAATATACGAAAACGTAAAAAAACGTAAAAAATGAATGAAAACATAAAAAACGGACGAAAACGTAAAAAACGGACAAGAACGTAAAAATACGGACGGAAACGTAGAAAATCAAACGAAAACGTAAAAAAAATAGATGAAAACGTAAAAAACGGACGAGAACGTAAAAAAACGAAAAACGGATGAAAACATAAAAAAACGAACGATAACGTAAAAAAAACGGACAAGAACGTAAAACAACGGACGAAAACGTAAAAAATTCGACAAAAACGTAAAAAACGGTCGAAACGTAAAAAACAGATGAAAACGTAAAAAAATGGACGAGAACTTAAAAAACAGAAGAAAACGTAAAAAATGGTCGAAAACGTAAAAAACGTGCCAAAACGTAAAAACACAAACGAAAACGTAAAAAAAACAAACGAAAACAAAAAAAACAGACGGAAACGTAAAAGATTTTATATTCTCAAATCACAAAACAATAATTAAAAAGAAATAAAAAATAAAATAAAAAATGAAATAAGTACTTCTATAGCACAAAAACAAACAGTCTTCTACCATGCAGATGAAGACTTTAGATGTGACTCTTTTTCTGCAGACATGGTTAGCCTCATGTTGTGTGAGAAGCACCAATCAAATGATTGTGAGTTAAAGTCTTGCTTAGTACGTATGAGATAGATTGTAGTGTACATTATGTGAGATAAATAATTGTCGTTTAAAAAAAAATACAATATCAAAGATAACGTACACGAAATAATCTGATAAGAAATATCAAATAGCTGGAGATGAATAATATCCTAACAAACTTTCTTGTTAAAGAACAGGTTGTTTCATGAAAATCATGGAACATGTTGGATTGATTCGAGTAACTTTTTTTCTTTTTTGGCTGAAAATGAATCAAACTTTATCTTTGTTTCACTTTTGTCCCTTTAACTTTATTTTAATTATAAAAACTACTCAAAATTTTAATAGTGTTTCATTCACGTGAAATATTTAACATAGAGTGATCTAGATATAAAACCTCTCAAACTTTGTTATTCTATAAGAATTCTCAAACTTGGTTCTTCTTTCGTGGTTATTTCTTATGCTCCGTCGGGCATTAATTGATTGTACAAAGTTGGTTGGAAGTAGTTATATTCAAGAGTGAGTGATTCTTATTAAGGTACAACATGATAATTCATATATAGATACTTCAACCACACAAATTTTCAACAATTTCACACGAATAGAACCGTTTTGAAACTTTGAAGGTTTTTGTGGGTGATATAAAGTTTGAGTGACTAAATTTTAACGTCATATTTATTTACTATTAGACATATTCCATTTTTTATACCACCTGATTTACTCGCTATATGCTTCAAATAGCAAAATATAGTACTATAGGGCATGTCTTTATGATCAAGATTCATGACTACTATGTTGGTCTTGGTAATTATCCTATTTTAAGGGAGAACAAATTATTTGGTTTGATAAACGATTTAAACATACAAAATGAAGATATGGTGATGCTTTCCATGTGAAACTTTGCGTAAGCTTGTACTTTGAAGTTTGAACATACCCATGTGAATTCGTATCTACAACTAGCAACTTCGACATTACCATATATACCGCTAGTCCACTTCCTTTCAAATGAACTAACAAAATTATTAAAAGGTAGATGATCGATCTTAAATACACAATGTTTTCTATCTAGCTAGCGACATAAACATACACGATCATAACTTTTGAACAAGGCTTGTTTGGTTAACGCAAATTTTAATTCATGCATACTTCTTGCATGTATGAGGCATGTAAATAAGGGATGGAGAAGACATATGTAGCAACTCGGCATAATCATGCTCAAATAATGGTCAAATTTTAAGCACATATGCCAAGTTCTACATATTTTAACCACAATTTTTACGTACATAAATCTTAAGAATTAAAATTGTGGTAGAAGTGCTGAAGGGTTTACTTTTCAGTTAAAAGGTCCGGGCTTATTTAAAACCTATTTATAAGCGATCTGGCCCAAATTAAATGCATAATAGCCCAGCCAACCTTGAAGATCTGTTTCTACTTTCTAGATCTAAACTTAACGCGTTGGAGTGTTGGACATCATGTATCGAGAGAAAAACTACTCGTAATAAGCACAAAGATACTAAAACAACTAAACAAGCATTTTGCTACTGACAGCACAAACGACTATTGATGACGTATAGTCTACACCGGGTCATGAACCCGTTCGGTAAACAATACCGGTGCGATAGCCCACAATGCGTGGGCCATAATGCGCGTAAATACGTAGCTCCGGCCCATGAGGCCCAAAAGCCCAATGCGTATTTATGGAACGGATAAAGGATATCTTCTAAATTAGGAGGATATTTACCAAATATCCGATATGGGCGGACACGCCTTGGAGTAAGGAACAAGTAACCCTTATCGGTTACTTACCTATAAATAGAGGGGACCTAACCCTCACAAAGGTACGATTACTCACGTAACCCTAACTATATACAACCCTAAACTACGATTACTTACTTTTATCAGGTTTTAGAAGATATATCAAACTAACCATATTATCAACGATATGTGTCGGAGGGGGGAGACTATTTTGTCGTGAAATACCTTTTCGACATTGAAAGGCACTAAACTAAGAAAATTGCATTCTCACGTCAATTCAGGAAATTAGGGCTTGTTGCTATATTGGGTTGCAGAATTTAAAGAAAAAGGTGTCAAAGTTTTTTGGCTTGTTATTATTTTCTCAATTTGGATTATTGTTGATCGCTAGGGGGAATTGAAGTTTCATTACAAAATTTAACCTAGTTAAGCATTTTTGAATCGAGCGACTCTATTGATATTTTTTAATGAACATATTTCATTCAAAATTTTTTCTTTTTCTTATAAAGGAAAGGATAAAAAGATTCTAGGTTTTAATAGGCACTTGTTTGTGAAGACCAACACTTGAAGATGATGGGCAACAAAACCAAAAAACTTAGGGTGCTTTCGGTTTGTGGCTGGGTTAGAATGGATTTGGATTTAGATTTGGATTTGGTATAGGGTGTTGTGAAATAAAGAGGGAAAAGAAAACTTTAAAATAAACATCGTATATTATATATTTATATAACAGTAATAGAACTTTTTAAAACTTCAATGTTTTATTATTATCAAAAAGAATAAAAACGTAATAATAATGATAGTGTCGAAAAGTAGTCCTCCTAAATATGAATTGGACATATTTTTCAAAAAGTAAGTTACC